>JAGPOW010001603.1:1575752-1595780 GCA_030014935.1 Caiman crocodilus | reverse complement strand
TCATTGAGGAGTTCAGCCTTGTCCCCCCTGTCCGTCACCAATTGTTTCTGCCCATTTAGCAGGGGTCCTATTCCTCCCTGGGCCTTCCTTTTACTCCCTGTATATCTAAAAAACAATTTCTTGTTTTAGTCTATAAAAATTAAGATCATTCTGAACCATAAGAATGTTTTTACTGCCATGGACATAGTCAATTCAACTTGTTGTGAAGGCATTGTAGGCATAGAGGTGCCTGAAAGGAATGAATGCTGCTGAAGTTCTAACTATGAAACAGTTCATCTTTCTTTTTTAATTTCTTATTCTGAGGAGTAAGAAGTCTTGTGGTTAGAGCATGGATTTGAGAAACATTGATTCCGATGCATCTGTTAGTATGCTAAACAAGGATATTCAGCAAGAGAGACAGTCTCAAACTGAAATACTCCATAGTCTAGCCTACAGGGACCTCAATAATGTGGTGGGAAACATGGCTCCAAAGTGGACTGGAAGATGGGGTTGGTTGACAACTGTGAATCACATATTAGGGAAAATGTCATTTGGTGATTTTCTTAATATAATTTTAAAATCCAATTGAAAATAAAATTGTTGAACTAGAAACCTTCCAGACACTGGATTAGTTTTTGTGGTCTTGTTACTTGAATTAACATCTCTGATTCATTGTATAAGGTGTACCTCGACTCTGACTTCTGTCTGACTTAAAACCAAACATCATGATTGTCTCTCTCCTTGATAGTTGTGAGCTTTGATGATCTTTTCAGAAGTTTCTACTTGGTAGATAATGTGTCTTCTACTTTAACACAAAGGCCACTGTGATATTACAGTTAGGTATCCTATTCCTTGTTGAAGGATTGAAGTACCTGACTGTGGTCATGGAATCTACTTGGTTGTAGGATAATTTAAAGTGGAACTCTATGACACCCAAGTCATCTTTTAGATTTAATCTATAGGGCTCAGAATCGGACATTTCAGACATCTAATATAATGTGTGTGGGTTACAGGCAGTTCAATTTCACTCCAGAGCACGTTTTAGCGTGTGACTAAAATATTTTTTTTTCCAGAAAGTCATCCCATCTTGATATGAAAGACACCAACTCCTGTCCAAATTGTCCTTTGAAAATCTGCCCCAGTGATCAATAAACCAGTGTAAAAGGTCAAGCCTTTTTTTTTTTATTTTGAATATGTTTGGTTTTGACTCCTAAACTATTTTTTTGTTTTGCTTTCTGTCTCTCTATTAAGTCACCAGACATTTGGTGTCTGGCATTTGCTGTTTGCCAAGGTATTTATACACTGCTATTAGATCACCTCACATCAGAAATAAAGTGAATTCACAAAGGGCAGGGAGAGAAAATTCCTATCCTGTTACTTTTCAAAAAAAGCCTTGTGCATCTATCCAAACATTGACATAGGTCCTTGTGCTGAAACATCAGATTTGGAGCCCAAGTCAAGTCATATATCCACTATGTGTGACACTCTTTTAGCTGATATAGCCATGTATGTCATGAACATAAACTTCAGTGGCTATATTGATGATATAGGTTTTACTCCTATTCATAATTCTATTCCCTGCATCACTCCTATTCCCTCCCTGCCCAAACCCCACAGAGGACATAAGTGCGATAGCCTCTACACTGTTGACAGTATTATCAGGTGTGGGTCTTACATGACAAATGCTCGCAGACATAGGCATATAAAAGTTTAGAGTGACTGTTAACGAAGTTTGTGGAAGCAGAACCCTTGAACTGAGATATAATTCTGCCCCATACATTGTTTGCAAGCTGGAAGTTTGCTGGGTACAGAGAGAAATTGAGCTTAACTGTGTTATGTATAGTAATTGTGTTGCGCTGTGTTTGTAAAATGCTATTGCTGTAAGTGATTGTGGTATAAACTGTGCTAAAACATAAAATGTAAATCGACACTTCTTGATAGGCTAAGAAATACCCTCAAGTGACTACAAGAAATGGTGCTTCATGCAGACCATCACCTCTATTGCCTCACAGAATTCAACCATGCCACTTCTTGTTTTGCTTTGCTTGTGCTAGATGCATTTTAAGTTTTTTATAGTATAAATAACAATGTAATGTAGTTTTATTAATTCCCAGAACTTGTGAAGAGATTGGGAACACAAAGTAAAATGATGGGATCCCCAGGAGGATCAGGCCCTTCCTGTGCAAACTTCATGCCTGGTTTCCATGGCCAGTTGGGAAAGGCCTAACCCTTGGCATTTCTCCAGCCTTTTTACAGGATGGATGGGCACTGGTAGTGCTACAGTGGCAGCAAGCATCTAGTTGAGAAAACAAGAAAGCATTGCCCACTATACGGGCGGGGGGGGGGTAACATTGCAAAGAACATGTTTGGGCCTCAAAGATTTTGACTGTAAGATATTTTTCTGATCTGAATATCCATTTTAACAATCAGATAAGACACTGACTGTGGTGTAAAATGCTACCTGAAATGCTGTATATAAAAGGTTTGGTAGGCATCTCGAGTCATAAATTCCCCAGTCCCAGTACGGGCGAGGCCTGTTTAAACCTAATTGGCTAAAACTCAGTTGCTGGGCTAGGGAGTGCTGAGGCAAGATACCAAGTCAAAGGGAGTATGAGTGACATTTGAGCAATGGTTAAGGGTTCATCACAGCATCTAGCCCATTGGAACTCTTAACCAAGAATGCTATCATGCTTTCCCCAGGATGACTGGTGGAGGTCCTTCCCACAAATCTTATGAACATTCGAGGTGATGCTAGTGATTATGCTCCATTATGATATGAAGATGTGAACTTTCTCAGCCTTGGAACCAGACAGGCTGTCTACCAGAACAAGGCCAACAAAAACATATACTCTCTCTGTTCCCAGATTGTTTTTCAGATTATGTGCTACATTGTCCATAACATAAGATAAGTGGCACCAGCTAACAAGGCCCCAGATCAGGGGAGCCTGAGTCCTGGCTTTGGGGGAACAGACCAAATTAGGAGAAGACTCAGAAAGCTACGCGGATGTGTGACTACAGAGAGACACAACAAGAAAAAGCCACAGATCAAGAGTCGTCAGAAGTCATCGGGGGGAAAGATAATACAAAAGCAGAGACTTGAGAGTAACAAAAGTTCCCACCTGGGTCCCTCCTCTTCCTCTTCCCTGAGAGGGGTCCCCATCCCTGTCCTCTGGGAAGGGTCCCTAAGGCCATCTTGGACACATGGCAAACCACCATCCCATCTCATCCACCCCACTGGAGGAGGGCTGTGGGCCTCAGTATTCTGCCTCCATGCTGCTGACATGTTGACATCTGACACCTAAGAGAGAGCCCCAGAGTGAAGACTGCATGCTGGCCAGATGCACTTTGACTCTGGTGACAGCCCTGGGATTTGGTAGCTATATAACATTGTTTGATTGTTTGTATGGCTTCCTTTCTGTTATCACTGTGTATCAATAAATTTGCCTATTATCAAGTGGAAAATTGTGGTCAGTCTGAGTGGTTCTACCCCTCTCCCCATTACATGCCCCTTCTCCCGTGCCCCCCCAACAAGGTACCTGGGTTCTAAATCCAGATCCAACACTTTGGACTCTCAGGATCGCACCCTGTTGTTTCTCCTGTCACACTTTGATGTTATAACCAGATAGAGGCTGTCCCTGGAAGGCACAGGGCTTTTGTGTCAGATCCTTGTCTGGTTTGAGGCCCCCTGGACTTGGTCCACTCTGCTCTGGCTGGTTCCCTCCACCCAAGGTCTACTGTTCCAAGACTTTAGGGTCTCAGGCCCCTCATGGGCTCTGTGCCACTTGGCCATAGTCACACTCTTCACAGGCTTTAGGAGACTCAGCCTTTGTCTCACCCTTCATCGGTTCTGTTCCTTTCAACTCCCATCTTGCTGTTCACAGGCCTTATTTCTTAGTCTTTCTGGTCTCATAACATTTAAATTCCATTGACTGGAATACTCCTCCATTTTGAAAAAAAAATGGGATCTGGTACACTTTTCATGGTATATATGCACTGTGTATCCATATGGACATTCACTTAGGTCATAAACATGACTATATGCTTTGGTCAGAAGGGATATGATAGATTATAGACACATTCCCTGGGATTGTATAGAACTGTGCAAAGCTTCAGTCCCTGATTCAATTTGGGAGAGATTTGGCCCAATTTGGTGGCCAAATCTCCAAATCTGAATCAAATCAGAGGACCCTTTGATCTCTCTGAATTGAATCAGAACCCTCTAAACCTATTCAGAAAGATCCAATGATTTGAACATAGACACAGATTTAAATGTTTTTTCTACATGCCTCTAGGTAGCAGGCAGATCGTGAATGATGCAAAGCTGGGGTGCATGGACCAACCCACAGAAGTGCGGGGGGCTCCCCAGTGTGTTTGGCAGCAGACTTGAAAGTGGACCAGAAGCACTTCTGGTCCACTTCCAGATCCACTGGGAAGCATGCTGCCCCCCACCCCCAGCCCTTTGGCTGAGCAACTGGTGTCTCTTGGGTTTGAGGGGGCACCTGGGGTCTCCCTTTGCCTGATCGCCAAGCTGGGAGGGCATAGGTGGGGACCCTAGTGCACTCTCTGATGAACCCAGAAGTGGATTGGACGTACTTCCGGCAGCTGAGCAGGTGAAGTTTGCCACTGAGCAGGTGGAGCCCCCCTACCCCACTCCTGTAGGCTACTCCATGTGTCCCAGCATTGCAGCATTCATGAGCTGTGCTGGTACTTTGAGGTATGTAGAAAAAAATATTTAAAGCTGTATCTATGTCTGAATCACTGGTTCTCCAGATCAGCATCAAATCTTCAGATTCAGCTTTGGCTGAATCAAATCAGGGACAGTGATCCAAATCAACCAATTGAATCATTGTTCTGATTTAGTCCAAATCCGAATCAAATAGGGCCTGGTTTGCATACCCCTAATAAGTAATCAAACTGTACTTACCAAGAAAACTTGCATAGTGTATATTTAGTGCCTGTTGAGAATGAGTGTTCTCCCATGTTTTAGCCCAAGAGCCTAGTGGTTAATGCTCCTGCCCAGAAAGCAACAGACGAATGTTCTATGTTTCCTGCCACCCAAAGAGGGCTCAAACCTGCATTTGTCTAACTTTGGCTCATGGTACTCTATGTACCAGGTAACAGGTTAGTCGAGATCCGGGGAGGGACCCTTACCCGCACCTTTGAAAGGGCTGCCGTGCCAGATAGCAGCCTACTCTATATGCCCAATTGGGAGGGTATAGTGAAAAAGAAATTGCCCTTACACTCAGAAAACCAGGATTCACAAGAGTCACATGATGAATGGGACAACAAAACTGGCCAACAGGAAATGCTGAAGAGAAGGGCATAAATGGAATGCAGTTTAGGTGTGAGGCCAGGTACTCTAACTATCTAAGCTACCAGTGATATTAAGTAAATCAAATCCCTTCTCTATCCAGAGCACCAGGTTATTTGCTGAGCCTTAGCTAAGGTAGCAGAACACTTACACTCCTCTCTCTGGTCTTGGGCTAGAAAAAGAGCACACAGGAGGGATGAAGCCTGTAGCCCAATGCTTATGAAACTCATCTGGAAGGAAGAAGTCCCTGATAATTTCAGCTCAGAAATGAGCTTCCTGTTCTTATCCAGCACCTATTTTATTACAAAAAATTAGTAGTCCTGGAACCAGGGATGAAAAATCAGGCACCCTCTTTTGGTGTTGTTGCACTAAGCAGCACTTCCCACTGTATTTTAAAGGCAAGTGGTCAGAGACTTAGGCGCCTTCTAATTTGCTGACCTTCTGACACTGACTCTTGCATCTTTGCCTGAAAAGTAGTTCAGCTCCTTCTATGGAAAAAGAGAAGAGGGTCTTCTACCCAGTCCATTACAGAGCATAGTGGAAAGGTCAATCTCCAAGGAAGGGAAGCTAAAGATTTGACTTCACTAAGATGGAAAAGGACTCCAAACATAGCCTGCTATGCATAAGGTGTACAGCACTATCACTCATGAGAAGCACAATTAGGTGGTCTGGATATCATGGATAATGGGGATGCTGATTGCATAGCTTGAGTCAGAGGATGAAGCTTTGGAGACACCAGGAGTGCAGGAACCCTTCCCTGTTTGCCATTGGGTCACACAAGGGACATCTTGTCTCACTGAATCACTCTTGACAGGCTCCTAAATGTCACTCTTGGTTGTATAAGACATAGGTGCCTAACATTCCCCAGCTAGACCAGGTGACTAATCTTTGAGAACTGTAATGCCTCAGTGGGGGTGCTCACGTGACCAATATAGACTGCTCTACGAGTATAATCATGGCAAATCCCCAAAAGTACTACAACAGACAATACCAAATGGCTACAAAGATTTTCCTTGAGATGACATGCAGAGTTACATATATGATTGAAATTTCACTGACAGTAATCTGTATAAATTCCTCCTTGGATTATTGATATTGATTCCTGCAATGGGAATCCAACACAAATGGCCCATGGTCTTGCTAGGCAGAAATTAACCTGGCAATGAAAAGGGCAGGGTTATACAATCATTGTCAAGATACTGAATAACAGATATCTCAGCTGATACCTTTTAGGAACAGAGCTGGTGTGTGCAGCACTGCACTAGGATGGCTACAAAGCATCTGGTGCAAGAGGTAGAATATAGGGAGAAGGCACAGAATGACTTCCCCCACACTACGAGGTGCCGTACCACATGCAAATTTGCAGGCCCATCATGTTAAGATGAGACAATCCCAAGACTGGAAATATCCCCCTAATTCTGGGATAGTTCTTTTCTCCCTACCCAAACTGGATTGTGTAATGGCTTTACCATCACACCTATTTGGAACAGTTGTTTTTTTCTGTTCTTTTAATCTAGTTAAATTGCTTTGTTTAATATTCCATATTCCTGCACTCAGAAAGGATATGAACATGCCTTGAACTTCCTCAAAGCATTTTTTTTTTAAGCTGAAATCTCTGCAAAGAGATTAGTGAGGCTACTTCATGTACCCTATGATTTTAAATTATCTGCTAAGAAAAGAGTGACCCTCCCCTCTAGTAAGAACTTTTTGGAAGGTTCAGGACATCCCTTCTTTGCTGCACCAGATCATTATTAATCTACCTCTCACCCTCCAAGTTACACAACTATCTCCTAAGATCTTTTTCAAGGAAGTTTCACTGATTCATCTACATCGTGGTTTTGTTGCTTTATAGCATGTTAAGGTACCCCTCTTTCCCATGATGTGCAGCACACTGTTTTAGACTATTTCTTTGTAAAAAAACAACCTTTCTCTGTGGCCAACAGCGGTAGAGGAAAACTATAGGTTAGACTAGAAATAAGGGTTTTCAGCATCCAGGAGAAATGGGTAGTAGGTTTGGAGTATTTTGTAGCTGTGATGGTCTAGAAAGTGTCTAACATGCAAGCCTTTTTTGTGAGATTTATGATTGTACTAACTTTGTGTTTGAGAGAACTTTTAGGTTAGCTTTCAGGCATCGAGTGCCCTTCCTCAGGCCACTTAGACACACAAATGTCCATCACCACTCCAGACTGTAAAGGTGGTGCAATAAAAGATATTGCAACATAGGCATGCCTCTAGGAGAATCATATATTTTCTATGCAACAGCAGACACTTGTCAGGGAGTGATTCACATTTTTTTTGGTCCAAGAAAGTCATTGAAGTCTAGGATATAATGGATACAACTCCTACAGAGGTCAGCACTTCGTAGTATTTCAGACATGAAAATAAAGCAGACAATAAGATAAAATTCAACTTAATGTTCTAAAAGAAAGAGAGAAAAGGCAAGCAAGTAAGCTGAGTAGTCTTTGACTCTCACAAATCACCCTAAGAAAAACATTTCAGAGTCAAATGTCTGCTAAGAATGTCCTGCCAATACTTCATCGGTTTGCCCTACAGGACAACAGGAATACGTGCAGAAACACCACGGCTCTCTCGCTTTTGAAGCTGTGCCCATCTTTGTGATCCACCCTTTCTGGCTCCCAAACATCATGGCACCACATATCTTTCCTTGCTGGCTGCCCAAGAGACCAAATGCAAGAAAAGAATGCTTATTTTGAATCCTGATGACATAATGGACCATAAATTAATTCCGCCACCCCCTTCGCCAGTGTCCCAATGATTTGAGTATTTGGGCTACTAGGTGAGAGATCTCTCCTTTTCCTTCGGTATCAAGCCATATTCTTCATGTCAATTTTTCTCTGATTACACTGTGGGCACCTGGTATGCAGTGATGTACTTACCTGGGAAAATCTCAAATCCACATGCATGCCAAAAATGAGATTTATGCAGCTATATTTGGACATGTAAGCAATCCTTAGGTAAGTTAAAATTAAATGGATTTTGATTCTCAGAGGTAGAATTTGGCAATCACTTGTTATGCAGAGGCTGCAATAGGGTTTCTTGAGGTAGAGCAGGGGGCACAGATTTCTTTGAGGAAGCTCTGTCAGGAAATGTGCTCAAGTGAAGGTGTAAATCGAGGGAATTTCTCACACTACATGACAGTTTCAAGAACTATTGCTCTATGTTTTTTGTACTGCTGTGTCAGTATGGTGCATAAATGCTCCATTCATTTGTAGTACCCAAATTAAGTTAGTAGTGGTCACTTCATTTCTAAGCTGGAACTTAAATTATCTATTGAAATGACACTAATTAGACGCTATAAAGGTGTGTCTTGTGAAACCCTAAGTCGACCAGGTTGGGATATTGTCATCATAAGTAACAACATTATTTTGTTTTTTAGTGATTCATTGCTTAGAGCCAAAAAAAGAGAGACATTAAAAAAAAGGACAAGACATAATCTTCCTTTCTTTCTCATTGACCTTCTCTACCTTCCCCTCTATCACCCTCCAAGTACATAGTTATCTCACTGAACATACATGTAATGCCTGTCAAGATTTGTTCAGTCATTATCATGGAGGAATCAGGAGACAAATTTTATTTGTCTTTAACATAAAGCAGTTTAACAAGAACACAGAAGACAAGAATAAAAACAAAAATCTGAGAAAGCTGATTTTTTTTCCCTCAGCAATGGTAGTCTCCTCATCCAAAAAATCAAGTTTTCATTGCACAATGTTTAGAAACACTGAAGTTTAATCTGAATGACAAAATTCTCTATGCAAATACATCCTTATCCATAAATGCAGAAGTAACCCTTCTTCATGGTAATGGTTTTATTTATTTATTTATTCATTTCTTCTTCCAGGTAAAAAGTTTGGTGAAAAACGGCCATGGGGAACAAAATGACTGTCAGCTATTTTGTGCTCTCAGGTGTTTCCAGTGACCCACAGCTCCATCCTTTTCTTTTTGTGCTGCTTTTAATTATACACCTATTAACTGTGGTGGGGAATGGGGCAATCATGGTAGTAATAAGAGCAGATGCTCAGCTTCACAGTCCTATGTATTTTTTCCTATTCCATTTATCCTATCTGGACATTTGCTTTTCTTCAGTCACTGTCCCAAAGATGCTACAGAATTTCTTGGCACAGAAGAAAACCATTTCTTTCCATGGATGCATTGCCCAAATGAGCTTTATTCTTCTGGTGGGCTGTGCAGAAGTTTTCATGCTATCAGCTATGGCCTATGATCGATACACTGCCACCTGTGACCCACTGCATTATGGGAGGACCATGAATAAGCAAGGCTGCATAAAACTGGTAGGAGGTGCATGGCTGATCGGTATATTTTATTCACTGGCAAACATTGTTCCCATATTACATTTACATTTCTGTGGGCCCAAGGAAGTGAACAGTTTCAGTTGGGAGCTGCCATCTCTATTAGAAGTGTCCTGTACAGAAACTTTCATGATTAAGATGACAAATCTCACTTCATCTTTGTTTTCAGGTTTGTCCTCCTTATCCGTCACCCTTGTGTCTTACATCTGCATCAACTCCACCATCCTGAGAATACGCTCTGCTGAGGGTAGGCGTAAAGCCTTCTCTACCTGCAGCTCCCACCTCACTGTGGTTGTTCTGTTTTATGGAGCTGGTTTGTTTCGATATCTGAGACCCAGTTTGGTATCTTTGGTGGTTCTTGACAGACTCTTCTCCATCCAGTACAGTATCTTAGCTCCCATGTTAAATCCTATCTTCTACAGCCTGAGGAACAGGGAGGTAAAGGCAGCTCTGGGGAATATCCTGGGAAAAATTCAAAGCAGGTGAATGTCTTTTAACAGCTTGCCAGCCCAGGGCTTCTGTGACTAGGCTTAATGTGCTATGGAGGGGCTGGCTTGGTGACAAGATGCTTAAGCACAGGCTAGTCAACAGACATCCCCAGCACTGAGGCACCCTCATGCCCCAAGCAGCTCATTAGCATCTACACGTGTCCTGGTGCATATGAAAAACACTCCATGGTAGGGTAGAACTTTTATTTATAAGTTTTACCTTGCAATGGAATTTATTACTTGTGTGTGCCTTAATAGAAGCTCAAACATAGATGCTGAGACATTTGCTGCTCAGTTAATTAGTCAATTGTGCAGTAAGCACTAGGCCTGTGGGAAGCAGCTAGTATTTACTTTGGATTCAGCTGATTTAGGGGACAGTGATTTGATTTGGTGATTCAAATCACTGCCCCAATTTGATTAGGCTGAATCTGATTTGGAGATTTGGTAGCAGCCAAATCTCTGAATCTCTGAATCAGCCAGGACAGGGCCATCCTCCACCCCTCTCCCAGCCTAGCAATGACTGCCCCAGCTCCTGGCACTTATTAACCAAAAAAAAAAAAAGTCCCAGCTCACTGGGTGCTGCCAGGCAGGGAGAGATCCCTGCTGCCTCCTGCCCTGGCTGCTAGTGGAGGGATTGGGATTGACAGTATGGTCGGCGGTAGAAAGGTAAGAAAGTTTTATTTACTTAACAAAATTATGACTCTGCATAGTATACTAAGACAGATAATGACAGACAATAACATTTTGCATTGGCAACTTATGCCTGATGTACGACAAGTTTCTCTTTCCACAAAGCTCAGCGAAGTCAGGTGTTCCTGATCAACACTGTCTGAGAGGTACAAGGAAGGACCCTGGTATTCAGTTTTTGGGTTCCTTGAGAGCCACGGGCCACTGATCCAGGTCAACAGCTAACTAATCCTTTTTACAGAGCTGTATCTTCCTTCTGAATGAGTTCTGGATGTTTCAGCCTATTTATAATTTCTGAACTGTATTGATAACTTACAGCCATTCAGATTCTTTTTACTTCAATTGTCCTTAGGCTGACCAATAGCAATACAAGCTTTGCATTGTTCTCATAAGTTTTATTTTAACTATGCCACAGGGCTTTACTACTTCAAGTCTTTGCTAACTTTATTAGGCTTTACTTTATATAAGGTTTTTCTACATCTTAAACTTTAATTAGGCTCTTAGCAATAACATATAGCTTAATATTTAAACAATTGACAGAAAAACACTTGATGTAATCTTCATAGAGCCTTCAGCAAGCACCTTTATCACACAGACATAATATTCAGCTGTTACACTTCCTGCTTGCTGAAGCACTTTGATAGCTACAGTCAAGATGCTAAAACTACATGCACTACATAAGGGAATGGGGAGGGATCTTAACCTGTGACCTCCACCAGGATGTGGGGTTATACATGGGGCCTCCCATGGGGGAACAGCCAGAGATAAAAGTGAACACTTCATTCTCTCACAGATCATATTTATCTTTTCCTCCTTGGGACCCTGTAAGTATGCTTCACCTCCCAGTATACTGTCACTCCTGGGGGTGATGCTGTACTAGGTGGATGAAACAGCACTGCCCTAGCAGAATCATAGTACTAATTTGCTTTAGGAACTTTACTAGTATAGAAGGATGGAGATAAGTGATGGAGACTTGCAGCCTCCTTCTAGTTGTATTAAAGTGGGTACTATTCCACCAGGTTTCTGTATAGGTATGATTTACAAACCATGTAATAACTTTGTTTCAACATGCTGTGCACCCTCCAATCTGGTGGGTTTCATACCATTGCTGAAGAGTGTTGTCAGCCATAGGAATGGAAGGGAGCAGATTCTCCCATAAATGCAGTGGCTTGAGAAGCTGAACAGATGCAGAATGCACAATTTGGGACACAGATTCAGGGGCATTGAGCTTAATGGGGTTTTCCTCAGGAAGTATGTAACAACAGACCCTCATACGAGCAGAGCTACAACAATTACCTCTCCTTCCACTCCAGCCTTTAGGTAGGGAATGTACCCAAGATAATAACTGGTGCCACAGGTACACTGACAGTTACCACTTTGCCAGTCTACTATCTTGTTTTTTTTTACTTAGAAGCCAGGACTTACTTGCTCTGGGGTGGCAGGTTTCTTCCAGTATGGATACTGTGGCTGGAACACGTGAAGGTTATCTAACCACGTTTCCAGGGGATGCTCTTCAGGGTCAGGCCACTCCTTGAGGTCTTTAGAAGCAAGTTCATTAATATCTAGGTAATAAGAAGGATAGTAGACCCTCCCTACCCAGGAAAAACGATAATGCATTAATAAAAAGAGTACAGTTATAACAGTCCACCACTTTCTGGTGCCGGTCAGTTCAGGCCGGTGACAGACCAGGACTCGTCTTCAGCGGCAGGATTAATTAGAAATGGTTATGGCTGCATTTGTGGACAGATCCAATCTGTAGGAACAAGACAACAAGGAGCTTGGCTTCCATTAGATGAAGCGGACTTAAATACCTACCATGTATTATGCATACCTTTTGCTAATAGTGTCCCCTCCCATTTATCTCGCTGAGGATGCTTCACTGCTACTCAATCTCCTGCCTGGAGCTTTCCCGGGTCACCACACCTAGGTCACTCCACTGCTGGCTCACAGGGACCACCCAATCTAATGGTCTGCTGCATCAGGCTACCTCCTGGACGGAGTCGGTTCTTGGCCTAATTGATAACTCGATCTAGGTACAAGTCTCAGTCTTTGGGATACTTGATAAGGGGTTCCTTTTTCCCCCTTCTAATGTGTGGAATCTAAACTGCAAATCTGGGCACCTGTATCTAATAGCACATTAATTGACTTTTTATTTTTACTTAATTGAATCTGTACAGGTATCTGAGTTAAGGGGACAATATTAACTTTAGCTACTGGTCCTTGACCTGCTACTACCCCCATTGTGGCCCTTTTTGGGGCAGGGGCATTGGCTAGCTGAACTCCCTAGACTACATAATCAGGTGGGGTAAAGGTGGCGGCCCTGCATGTGCCTGGTAAATTGTTGACAGTTTTGCTCTCAGGGCAGAGAATTCCTCCAGTGGCACTGTTGGTGGCACAGAAGGCTCAGCTTTTGGACTTGCCCTTTTGGTAGAGTGTTTAGCCCACAGCCCTTGCAAGACATTGGTGGGCAGTATTTGATTTTCACTTTATTGAAACAGGCAGCTAATAAGTCGTTCCACATTTGTGCTTGTGGAGTCCTGGGCTGGCCTTTCCTGGCTTTTCATAACAATTCAGGGGAGTCAGGGAGTTTATCTTTTGCTGAAGCCACCGCCATGACCTCGGCAGGTTTCATTAGCTTGGCAAGCCTTGGCTTCGGCAAAATTGGTAAAAGCTATACTAATTACCGGCTTGTATCTCTTATCAGGTGATTAGAGATCAGAAGGCAATATTTTACAGTTAGGGTGGCCAAAATTTGGAACCAACTTTCCAGAGAAGTTGTCTTTGCCCCTACCTTGGGCAAATTCAAGAGGAGGTTGGATTATCACCTTTCTAGGGTCTTGTGAACCCATCATTAATTCCTGCCTGTATCAGGGAGTCAGACTAGACGATCTGCTCAGATCCTTTCTGACCCTAGCTTCTATGAAGCTATGAAACTATGATTCACCGCCTCTGGCTCCAATACCAATAGAGCTGAGGTGAACTTTGTGGGTGCTCATCAGCAAAACCTCTTCCACAACGATGCTGTCATGATTTTTGCATCTGGCATATGAGACCAAACTGCTGCATGAATGATTTCAATTACTGTTAAGTGATACAAGCAGTGGACAGCCTCCTTTAATTGTCCCTTACCCAAGGGGCAGGGTTAAGCTTTTTTTTTCATATTACCATAACTGGCCACAGTTGCTTGCAGCACAGCAGAAAACTAAGTAACCTTTTTATCATCTTCTGCAAACTGATTTAACTGGAGCTCAGGGCACAGAACCATTTGTGTGGCTTCAGCTCTATTCATTGAAATTGTAAATGCCCCTTTACTATACATTTGAGCTAGCCAGTCTATTACTGGCTCTTCTGGCTTGAACTCATGTTACTTTTGTATATTTTTAATCTCAGCATGGGTAAAGGAATGCAGCTCTGTTTGGGGATAACCTTCTTGAGGCCCTGAATGAGTTATCACCAGGGGAAAAACTTGGCTGAGTTCCTCCCTTGCGGCTGGGAAGGCCTGGCCATATTCCTCTCTCTGGGCAGGTACACATGGGGGTGGTTCAGCACCAGGCTCATCATCAATCTTCTCCTTTCTATTAATCTTCTCCCTTTGATCTTCCCAGAGCTCAACTTCTGGTTTATCTTTATACAGACACTTGTGGAAGGATGGCTCCACAGCCTGTGCTAACTGTGTCCTCTTCTGGAGGGAAGCCTCCACATGTGTGATCATAAGTTTTCCTTTCTTCCATTCAAATGTTTCCAAGTGGCTCTGCATAGCTCATGCAGCCTTGTATGCCATGCTGTTGGAATCTCTCACTTCTTTTAACTCCTTACTTAGCCGGGTGACCTTTTCCCAGAAATGGGTATTCTCTTTGCCCCAACTGCAGGCATGTGACCAGCAGCCATGACAGACATCCCATCTTGGGCTTACCCTAGGCAGCAACAGCAAACCTAGCCTAATGATAGGGTAAAGTTCCCAGGTCACTTCAAGCAGGTCTCAACCTATACTTATCCCACCCGGGATTATTTATCCTTGTTACTTCCTTAAGTAAAGCCACCAACGGGGCCCACGCAACTCCCTCTATTCCAACCTTTCTTTCCAGACCAGAGCCTCTTAATCCTGTTTGTGATGTCAATTTGTGTCCCAGCTAGTAGCAGAGGGTTCAGGATTGAGAGTATGGTCAGAGGTAGAAAGGTAAGCAAGGTTTCCTGACTTAACAAAAACACAACTGCATGTAGCATACTAAGACAGATAATGACAGACGATAACAATTTGCATCAGCAACCTATTGGCAGTCCCCTCTAATGCCTGATGTATGACAAGTTTCTCTTTCCACAAAGCTCAGTGAAGTCAGGCATTCCTTATCAGCGCTGTCCGAGAGGTACCAGGAAGGACTCTGGTATTCAGTTTTGGGCTCCTTGAGATCCATGAGCCCACTGATCCAGGTCAACAGCTTTCTGTGAAAGCCCAGACCCAGGAGGCACCAGTTGCTGAGCTGGGGGGAGCAGGGGAAGGGGGCCCCGCGCACTTCCCAGTGGACCTGGATGTGGACTGGAAGTTCCTCTCATCCACTTCTGGCTCTGCTGCTGAGCATGCCAGGGAGTCCCCCACACCACAGCATCATGAGCCCCTGCTAACTAGAGGTATGTAGAAAAAACTTTTAAAGCTGTCTCTACGGCTGAATCTTTGAATCTTTCTGAATCTCTCCAAATCAATTTGGAGGGTTCCAATTTAATTCTGAGAGATTAAAGGGTCCTCTGATTCAATTTGGATTTGGAGATGAGGCCAGCAAATTGGGCTGAATCTCTGCCAAATCAAATCAGGGACCGAAGCTTCGCACAGCCCCATTAGCTACCCTATGTGCCTGTTTCTGGACATGGAATCTACTGGACTGTAGCATACTTTAAAATGGAACACTATGACACCTAAGCATTTTTTGGATTTAATCTATAGGGTTTAAGGCCAGACCTTTCAGAACCTCTATATTGAGCCCAATTTAATGTTTGACTAAAGTATTTCTTCTAGAGAATCATCTCAACTTGATGTGGAATACAACGACTCATAACCAACATTTCCACTTTAATTTTACCCCTGTGGTTGATAAACAGGAAACCCCCCCCCAGAGATTTACTTATTTATGGAGACATACTCTGAGACTTCTGGGGTTAACCTTCATAAGTAACCTTGGACTTTCCTGACTTATAGAGAAGTTGCAAGGAGGCCCAAGAAGTGTGTCATCATTGCCAGGAAATACCTGTCTTTCTCTCCTTACAAAGATGCACCAGGAGTTTCCCCGAGGCATAACTCTATAAAAAGGAGAAAGGTGGACAGATGCTTCAGGAGCTTGAGGGACTTGATCCAGTTTACAAATCCCTCAGGAATATAGGACTCAGCCTCCCAACTCCTGAGAGAATATTTTGCACTTTTCATATAGCATGATTTAGCAAGACAATGGGTAATACGCATTTTGTCCAATCAAATCTTACTGGACACCTCTTGGCTTAGTTAATCTGCCTTATTTAGTAATATCTGTCTTCAACCTAAAATCAACATGTACAGAGACAGAAGATTTATGCAAGGTATGGATTAGGAGGGATCAGGTTTGTGGGTTCTAGAGGCATCACTGTTTGTAGCCATTAGAAAATATATATGGATGCACATTTAAAAAATTACAACAAAATGCAAGAAAAGAAAACCCTAAAAAAATGGATATTGAAAACAAGCATGTTAAAACCTGTATCACAATGCATTGAACAACTGAAACACATGGAGTGAATAAAGATTTACATATGGACAAGTCCATATAGTAGTCCTTCACTGGTCAAATCTGCTACTGTCTCCATCTCCTTTTGGAAAATTCTTATGAATGAATTCAACCTCTTATAGAAATAGTACATTGAAAATACTGCTCTCACTATGTCACTATGGATAGCAGACATTAGACTCATGACCCTCTCTAATATCTGTTACCTTTGCAGATGATATTATAACTATTCAAGGATCCTCTCACAAATGAAAATGGTCTCCTTTTTCAAACACTTTGAAGAGTCACCACCTCCTGCACTTTAACAAAACCTTGAGCTGTGAGGTTCTTAAGGTCATACTCTGTAGCCAGACTGCCAGATATCTCATTGTCATTTTGAGGTGATGCAGCCTCTAATGTTCTAAAAAACATCTGGTGCCTCCATGTAGATTTCCCTGTCTTTGTAGATTTCCCTATCCATTGCATTCATGTAGCTTTCTAGCTGTTTGGAGATCTCAGGCATCTCCTACTATGGATTTTCTCCTTTGAGGACCTCTCTATTTCCATTCTCCTACAGTTGCTATATTATCCTTTAGCAGCATCTGCTCTCAGGCTTTTGCTTTCTCCTCCTTCCCCTTCCCCCTTTGCCAGCCACCAACAAACATCACTTTGCTCAACTCTTGTCATACTAAGACCTTCTAAAGTAATTGGAACCAGCCCAGTTACAACAGCAGCAGAACTGTGTTGTTTTGCTTTTTTTCTTTTCCAACCAAATGAGCTACCATTATGGTGTTACTCCACCCAGAAAAGGATTTTTTTCAGGAATTCCATCAATTCATGTTCTTAGAGGTTTGGCTAAAAGTACCTTTAGCACAAAGCAAAAGAATTAGAGATGTAACAGAGTTATAGTATGACATACTGGGTTTGTTTTTTTCCCCTCAACTCCTCTTTTTCAATGCCTGCTTAAAAAAACCCCAACATATATAGATATGCATATAGACAGAGAGAGAGAAAGAGAGAGAGAGAGAAATATATCTATCTATCTATATATAGATAGATATACCTACACCTATAGAATTCTGCCATGTGGGTGAACCTTACACCAGCCGTGCCACAAACGACGTCTTCACCCTTCCCTAAGTGCCATTCTCATCCCTTTATTCTGCCTAATCTGCTGTACTACTTTCTGCTGCTTCTTTGTGATCCATGACCAATCTGTTGTTCTGCTTCCAGTCCCTGCCCAGTCTGTTGCTCTGATCCGTACTTTCTGATTTATCTGTCTCTGAAATGCTTGTTTCCAATTCAACCTGCCACATGCCACACATGGAGGGTGCCTATGACACAGAATGGCCACCTTTGGTCTTACTAGCCTGGACTAAATTAGACCACATTCCCAGGAAGTGTGAGGCATGACTTTATTTTTCTCTTTTGCCAGAGAAAACACAAAGCCATATTTCCCACAAGACTGTCTTCATTATCAGATCATAGGCTGTTCAAAGGTAGTAATATTGGCATTGCTCTGAACCCCATTGATTAAAAAGCTTCATTTTTGGGATACAAGAGTTTCTCTCTATCCTAGCTGTCACCTGTGATGGTGGCATATGGAGTTCACCTACTCTAAAGACTAATTCTATAACCTTTTCAAAAATTGTTTTGGGAATATGTTGCAATAGTCCTTGGTATGTTCTAACAGGCCAAGGCTGGTGTAGCCAAGTCACCTTCTAATGGCCACCTGGATCCTGCTTTTTTTTCCCCACTGTAGCCTCTCAGGGTCTCAGCCTGTTGTTTTGCCTGCCATTCTTTAGTGTTATAATTGGACAGAGAGACTGCCCTTTGAGGGTACAAGGGATTTGCATCAGGTCTTAGGTCCTTGTCTGGGCTGAGGCCCCCTGCATTTTAGCTGGGCCCCTTCACCCTAGGTCTAGTAAAATACTGTGCAGGTAGTTTTGACTGCGTGCACATCTATACGTGCAGCCATCATGGGGCACATTTGCTCCCAACAGGAGCAGCTTAGGGCTGGGATACTATGGCCCTTCTCTGCTAATATATGGCAGCCAGGGAGAGCTGTAGGCTCCCCTGGGTTGCAGCCCTGGCCTGACAGGGGCACTAGGGTCAGGCCTGGGTTCTGGCGGGTGGTTTTTCACCTGATCTCAGAGCAGGGGATCAGAAAATGTCCCAAACCCTCACAGGAGGCAATCCCAAGCCCCTGACTCTGTTCCAGCCCCTGTTCTGAGATACATGTCCCCTGCCTGGAGGCAGCTCCAGGACCCCGGCTCTAAAATCAGGATCATATCTGGCCCCAGCAGCAGGCAGCAGCGCGGTAGGGGATCCATATTCCAGCTTTGAAATCAGAAGTGGCCTTAACAAAAGGCAGCTGCTTGTGGCAGAGGACAATTGGGAAGCAGGCAGCTGCCCATCAGAGGGGAGAGTTCTTCCATTGCACATGACCTGGGTTGACAAGGAATAATTTGCTCCCAATCAGCTACGTAACTGTACACTACTGCAAAATAAATCTTTACCTGTATTTACAGTAGGGGTGTGCAAAATGGGCCCTATTAGACTTGGATTCGGCCCAAATCAGGGACAATGATTTGATTGATTTGGATCACTGTCAACCGAATCCAAATCTGAAGATCTGATACCGATTCAGAGAATCAGCAATTCATACATAAACACAGCTTTAAATGGTTTTTTTTTTTACATACCTCAAGCTACCAAGTGCAGATCATGAATGCTGCAATGCTGGGGCACATGGGGTGTCCCACAGAAGTGCATGGGGCTCCCTAATGTGCTCAGTGGCGAACCTGAAAGTGGGTCAGTAGTACTTCCGATCCACTTCTGGATCCGCAGGGGAATGTGCTGCCCCCACGCTATATGCCCTCCCCAGCTCAGTGGTTGTCCATGGAGGGAACCCCCAGACCCAAGAGATAACACTTGCAAAGCTGTGGGGCATGGGGAGCTTCCCAGTGTGCTCTCTGGTGGACCCAGAAGTGGACTAGAAGTGCTTCTGGTCCACTCCTTGGTTTGCTGCTGAGCATGTTAGGGATGTTGAGCCCCAGCCCAAATTTGGGTTCGTGCCTGGAATGCAGACGCCAATATACACACTGGGCGGTGGAAGTATAAGGAAAAGTTTATTCCTAGCAACAAACGGTGCAAGCAGCAGTTCACGTAGCTAGCACCCCAAATATTATCTCTGGGGTATTTTTATACAGAAGTTTGAAAGGTTTCACAAATGTGCCATTCAGTGATTGGTTACTAGGGAATGACGCAAGAAGTTCTCTACCGAGCATGTCTCTATACCTGTGTTTAAGCCATGTACCTCATTTACATACATGTATGTATCATAGTACCATAGTATCTAGGGTCAGAAGAGGCCTAGAGCAGGCCATCTAGTCTGACCCCCCGCCAAGGGCAGGAATGAGTGCCAGGGTCACAGGACCCCAGCCAAGTACCTATCTAATCTACTCTTAAAGACGCCCAAGGTAGGAGCAAGAACAACTTCCCTAGGA
>JAGPOW010001603.1:1512642-1575176 GCA_030014935.1 Caiman crocodilus | reverse complement strand
GGGTCCCACCAGGTTTCCGTGAGCCCAACCAAATCTGGGTCCTCCACAGTCACCAGGAGAGCCAGCTCCTCCTGCTTACCTCCCATGCTGCGAGCATTTGTATATTGGCATTTGAGGCTACCCACTGCCACCTCCCCTGCTCCACGTGTTCTCCCCAAGCTACAACCATCTTTGCTCACCCTACTTACCTGGCTCAGCGGCAGAGCATCCTCTCCTCCTCCGGCAGGCCCGTCCCCTGGCGAAGTTAGTTTAAAGCCCATTGCATGAGATCAGCCAACCTAGAAGAAAGGAAACGTTTACCTTTGGGTGATATATGAAGTCCATCTTCCGCCAGCATGCTCCGCATAGAAAAATGCAGGCTGTGATCAAAGAATCTGAAACCCACATCATAACACCAACCCTGAAGGCGCTGGTTTACGGCTGCGATACACGTCTCATGTCACCTTCCCCGCTGACTCACCGGTAGAATGGAAGAAAACACCGCCTGCACTTCAATCGCCTTGAGCTGACTTCCAAGAGCCTTGACGTCTTCAATGATGTCCTCTGGCCAGCCTCTCGAAGTGTAATTGGTCCCCATGTGGACTACCACTAACAGATGGTAATCTGTGGGCCTCACAATCTTCCGGACGCACTCCGTGACATCCTGAACTCGCGCTCCAGGAAGGTAGCAGACCTCTCGGCCCAAGGGATGAGGACGGCAGATGGGACCCTCCGTGCCCCTCAGGATGGAGTCCCCAATGACCAGGACTCGATGCTTGTTCCTCCTTTGGGACCGCTTCATCTTCTCCACTCGCGATGATGGTGAACGATCGGCACCTTGAGGTGGGTCTCCTCCAGGGTAGCCAGGGCCTCATACCTGTTCCCAAGTGGCACCTCAGGTACAGGCTCAGGACGGGCTGCCCTGGATTCAAGGGGAACTTGCTGCCATCAACGAGGAGCTCTTTTGGGTCTGGGGTGGGGCTCCTCAGTAGGTTTCTGGCCCTGCAGAGAACAAAAGTACATGTCAATTTCATGCTCTGCCGCCTGGATCCCTCGTAGCCTGCTCACCTCTGCCTGGAGCTCCTGCAGCCGCTCCTCCAGGGCCTGAAGACAGCCACAAGAGGGGCAGCCAGGGGACGCCTCAGACATCTCCCCCACCCCTGGGGGCCCCGCCCTGCCACCACTCCCAGCCAAGGTGGGAGAGGCGGACAGCTGGCCCCCCAAGGGCTGGGGCTGGGTGGCGGCCTCAGAGGTGCTCCAGGGGGGCAGCACCTGGGAAGAGGAAGGGGGAGGGGCTAGGCCCCTCGCAGTGGCACTACGCGTACTCACCATGGTTCTAGAAAAGGTGGTCTTCCCGCTGTCAAGTCCCTCTTCACTTCCTCCTTGCTCTCCGCCTGCGCAAACGCCGACGCAAATGTCGGCACGCCCTTACAGAGCGCACCTGTTTGCACCCTCTGTTCGTGCACGGCTCCCTGCCGGCTCAGCTATAAGCGATCTGGGAATCTCCCCTCTGGATCAGCTTCAGCTGACGGCACAACCCCACTCATCGCTTCTCCTCCGCTGCTGCTGCTGCTCCGTTGCTGCTGCTGCTCCTTCTGCTCTGCGAGGGCTCACGTGTGGCTGAGACCACACCTAAACCCTATCAGGGGTCTTTTTGTCTCCCTGCTCTGCTCCTAACTGCTGAGCAGTGAATCAGCCCCTGCTTGTTAATTTCAGTTTGATTTGATTTGAAATTGTCTCAGCTCATACATTTTAGGGCCAGAGTTGGTGTGTGCCACACAGTAGTGTGTAGCACACTAAGATGGTTACACATCATCTATTCCAGAAGGTAGCGTACAGGCAACAGGCACAGAACGACTCTGTGAGATGCCTGCCATAAAAATGTGCAGGTCCAACATCTTAAGATGAGATTAACTCCAAAGACTGGAAATTATTTTCAGATTATGGGAGTTTTTTCTCCCTTGGCTGTTTGGTTGTTTTATCACGATACATATTTGGAACATTTTGGGTTTTTTTTTTCCTTTTATCTTTTTTCTTTTTCCTAGGGTTGAAAGGGCATTACCTCAACACCAGGTCACAAAGGGACCAACCATTAAGAATGAATTAGCCATATGGGTATTAGGAAAAAAACAACAACAACAAAAAACAGCTCTTGGTATAGAACTGGTGTAAGAACATCAGATTCATTTCTGCTCTGGATGTCTCCCACCCATTAGGTACAAGCTTATCTTGTTCTGGAAAGCAACAGTTGATTTCTACACATACAAATAATTTGCATTTCAACTAGATGTACCTGCTTTCTTCCCATTCTCTCTTTTTCTCCAGGTATCTCTCTCTCTCATTCATATACAAGAGAAGAATGAAGTAGCAAGTGTCATTTTATATATCCTCAAAACTTTTTTAAAATTATTAGGTGAGTTTCTCCTCTTCTATTTCTATGTAATATGTGATATTCATTTTGAAATCATATTGAAAATACAGTCATGAGGAGTTCAGTGTCTCCAGCCTCTTCTACAGTAGCTTAAAAACAGATTGTCTGTGGGAGCAAAAAAGGATGAGGAACTTATGTTTTTGTGGGGGAGGTTGTTTTTGTTTTTCTTTTTTTAATTTTCCAGGACGCTGTATCGTGTAGGGCATATGAATCTGTAAAAACAAAGTTCAAAGTTGATTTGTTTCATAATTCCCCACTTTCCTCCACTCAGAAAGGAATGGATGTATGCTGTATTCCCTCTCAGTTATTAGTTTTATTTATTTTTAGTTGAAAACTCTGCTTTTCAATTTAGCTACTTCATGTACCTTTGGTTTTAATTTATCTGTAATTCAAACAATGACCTTTTCTTTCCTCTAATGAGAACTTCTTGGAAGGCTAAACTGATCACTTCTTTACTGCACCAGACAATTATACATTCTCTCTCTACCCCTTGTGTCACACACTATATCTCCTAAGATCCATTTCCTGGAAATTGCACCATTTCATATGTCACATACAGGTTCTGTTATTTTATAGGATGGCAAGGTGCCTCCTCTCTACTCTGATGTGCAGTGTATCATCACTCTGTTTTACACTACTCCTGTGTAAAAAAGAACCCTTCTCTGTGGTCAACAGTGGTACAGCTGGACTCTAGTTTAGTGTAGAAATAAGAGTTTTTAGCATCCAGGAAGATTATGTAGTAGGATTGGAGTGTTTACCTGTGATGGTCCAGAAAATGTGAGAGGTAAGATTTTTTTTTTTTTATAGACATTAGGGCTGGAAGGGATCCTGGAAAATCATTGAGTCCAGCCCTGTGCCCCAGGGGCAGGAAGTCAGTTTGGGGTCATAGGACCCCAGCAAGATAAACATCCAAACATCTCTTGAAGGTATTCAATGTAGGTGCTTGAACCACCTTTGGCAGCAGTCTATTCCAAACCTTGGGGGCTCGAACAGTAAAGAAGTTCTTCCTTATGATCAGCCTGAAATGGTCATGGAGGAGTTTGTGATTGTTTGATCTGGTCATCCCTTGGGGCACTCTGGTGAACAGACATTCCCCCACATCCTGGTGAGCACCCCTGATAAACTTATAGGTGGCCACCAGATCACCCCTGAGCCTGCTCCTTTCTAGGCTGAAGAGTCCCATGGCTCTCAGCCTCTCATCATAAGGTCTGTTTTTTTGACCTCTCATCATGTGTGTGGCTCTCCTCTGGACTCTCTCAAGCTTCTCCACATCCTTTTTGAATTGTGGAGCCCAAAACTGGACACAGCATTCCAGCTGTGCTATCACCATGGCTGAGTACAATGGCAGAATGATGAGATATTATTATTTTTGATGAATGACAAATGACGAATAATTATTTATTTATTTTTAATGTATGATTGCTTGAGGAATCACCATCCTTTAAGAGTCATCTAGATAATTCCTTTGCTAGAATGGTCTACTTGGGAATGGTGCTGCTTTGAGATGGGCATAGCACAGGATGACCTCCTGTGGTCCCTTCCAACCCTCATTTTCTATGATTTTATAATTATAAGGATTGGACCAATTCTATAATTTGGAGAACTTTTGGACAAGCTCCCAAACATTAAGTGCCCTTCCCCATGGCAACTGAAGCACAAAATATTATCCAACACCACTGCAAACTATCACAAAAAGAGCTTGCCTCTAGGAGAATCCTAGCAACTCCAGAAGATAACAGAGACTCATCAGGAATGAGTGAGACTGCACATGTTTCAGGAAAAGAAGTCACTGCAATTTAGGATACACATAGATACAGCTTTTACAGAGTACAGTATTTTGTACTATTTCAGACTTGAAAATAAGTATTAGGGTAAAATGAATCTAATATTTACACTCCCAAAAAGAGAGGAAGGAAAGGGAAGGCACACAGAGAAGGTGACTACCCTCTAGCTCTAAAACCAGACAGAATAATGCATTTCTGAGTCAAATGTCTGCTACTAAGGATGTCCTGTCAATACCACATAGCTTTTGCACCAAGGGGGAACAAGAAAAGGAATAGAAATCCATGGCCCACTGATCTGAAGCACTGATATCTGCTTCCTTCCTTATCTGCCACTCTTGTGGCTGTTCCATCAGTCTGCCACATGGGACACATAGAGGGTGCCTCCATTACAGGTTGATCACATCTACTCTTACAAGAAGACACTAAACTAGAGCTATTGCTCAGGAAGTGTGAAGCATCAATTTATTTTTATCCTTTGTGAGAGAAGACACAAATCTATATATTGCACAAGAGTGGTTTCATCATCAGATCATAGGCTGCTCATGGGTAGTAATGATAGCATTGCTCACAACCCCCTTGTTTAAAGAAGTTCATTTTGCAGAATTCAAAAGAGTATCTCTCTAGTCTACCTGCCAAATGAGATGGTACGATACTGAGGTCCCTGCTCCAAATACTATTTTTTATCATATTTAATAACTGTTCCAGAGAATATGTAGAAACAGCCCTAGATATCATCTAACAGGTCTAATCCTGGTATAGCAGTCACCCCCAAGCAGACATTTGGATCCTGTCTTGATTGCCCCTCTAGTAAAGGGGAACAAGAAACCTTCCCCACACTTGATTGGGTTAAGGCTAAAGAAATTCAGCCATTCTTGTGAAGGCTGAAGAGATTCAGCTCTCTCAACCTCTCCCCATAGGCTTTACCACAAAGGGCACTAATCATGCAAGTGGCCCTCCTCTGGACCCTCTCTAGATTTTCCATGTCCCTCTTGAAGTGTGGCGCCCAAAACTGGACACAGTACTCCAAATGCAGCCTGACCAGCACCGCATAGAGGGGGAGCATCACCTCCTTTGTTCTATTAGTCATGCACCTGCTAATGCACGGCAAGGTGCGATTGGCCTTGTTGATGGCCTCATTACACTGCCAGCTCATGTTCATCTTGGAGTCAGTTATGACTCCAAGTTCCCTCTCTGCCTCTGAGCTGCTGAGAAGGACACTCCCTAATCTATAGGTGTGCTGGAGATTCCTCCTTCCCAGGTGGAGTACCTTACATTTATCTTTATTAAATTGCATCCTATTTCTTTCTGCCCATTGATCCAACCTGCCCAGGTCAGCCTGAATCTGCTCTCTGCCCTCCGATGTAGTAACTTTGCTCCATAACTTGGTATCATCAGCGAACTTGGAGAAGGTGCTCTCCACTCCCTCGTCCAAATCACTGATGAAGAGATATTAAATAATATTGGTCCAAGGACTGAACCCTGCAGAACCACCACTCTCTGGGTGCAGGCCCTAAGCCATATGGCCACCCATTCGATCGTGCAGGCATCCACTTCATAGTCTGCTAGCTTCCCAATGAGGATAGGGTGCAAAACTGTGTCGAAGGCCTTCCTAAATTCAAGGAAGTGTTTAGCTAAACCATTTCTTCCAGAGAATCATACCAATTTGATGTGAAAAACACATAAGCAACCTTTCCACTGGAAGTTTGCTTCTGTGGCCATTTAACTTTACTGCTAAAAATGAAGACTTATTTAATGCAGATGTGTTTAGTTTCTGCTTTGATCCATCAATGTTTGCTATCTCCATCTGCTTAATTACATAAACATTTGGTGCCTGGTATTTTCTGTATTGTAAGGTATTTATATACTCTTATAAGATCACTTCACATCAGAAATAAAGACAGCTGCCCTTTTCTGGTCTCAATCATGAATTGCTGGGAGATAAAATTACTTTCCTGTTACTTATCACAAGAGCCTTATGAATATATCCAACCTTTGGCTTAGGCCCTCATGCTGCAGCATGAAATTGGGAGCCTAGGTTAGGTAGTATGTCTGCTATGAGTGACACTCTTAACTGATGGAGCCATGGAAGTCATGCACATAACTGACTTTGGTAGCTTAATTTGTGTTTTAGGTTATTTTCCTTTGCATCAATCCTAGTGCCAGCATCATCTCTTTACTTCCCCAAAGCCTTAGAGCATTTTAAGAAAAATGTGATGTTCTGCACACTGTTAAAATTATTATCATGTGTGCATCTGGCAAATGAAATACTCGCAGGCCCTGTGAAATAAGACTTTGAAAGGGCTGTTAAGGAAGTGTATGGCAGGAGAACCCTGCAAATGGGATTTACTTTTGCCCTATTTCTTGTTTGCAACAAGCTTATCTCCCTTTTTAACCACTCTAAGGGAAACAATCTCAGGATATATTAGATGCCCTTCAGGAGGCCTGGCAGGCAAAGCACCTGAGACCCCAGCATGTCATTCAATATATTCCCTAATTTTGGGAAAGGCTGGGCCTTGTAATAATATTTACAAGATCAAAGCAGGGGTCCAAGACAAACACACACAAGACTGTTCCTGCTGGGATAGCCTTCAAAAGTAAGAGGGGTTTTATAGCTCCCTGTCAGGGGCTTGAAGATGCCATAGGCTCTTCCTGGCCACCTGCCTCTTCAACAATGTTGTCATGGGGGGGAGAGGCCAGGTTTGGGTGGGGCTTGGACCAAACCAGCTGCCTGGTGGTGCTGTGGATTTTGCCTCTGGCTGCTGGCTTGGTGGCTGTGGATTTGAAACCCAGCAGACCAAAAGTGAAAAGTGTGCATGAACAGTGGTTGCTTCTTAAGGACACAATCCTTGAAGCACAAAGGTAAGAGAAAAGGTAACAGAATGGCTGGGAAGCCCTCTTGGCTAAACAGGGAAATTTCGGTCCTCTTAAGAAAGGTTTATAAACAATGGAGGCTCAGGGTGGATCCCATGGAGGACTATTAAATGATGGCCCACATTTGCAGGGAACAGATAAGAGTGGCTAAAGTGGTGACCAAACTTAGATTAGCAATGTGAATCAAAGACAACAAGAACTCCTTCTTTAGGTACATAGGGAACAGGAAGAAAACAAATGAAAATGTGGGGCCATTGCTCAACACCTTAAGAGAGCAGGTTATTGGCACTCACGAGACAGCTGTACTCCTGAATGACTACTTTGCCTCAGTCTTTCACCAGTCCAAGGGGAAAATAAAGCCACGTACTGTACAGGATGAACACGGTAGAAATAATCACCTTCCTACTAATGAGAATTGGTGTATGATCAAGTAAAAAATGTAGAGATATACAAATCAGCAGGACAAGATGATCTTCATTGGAGAGTGCTGAAGAAGCTGGCTGGAGTCATTGTAGAAACCCTGGTGAAACTCTTCCACAACTTGTGGCACTCTGGAGAAGTTGCTGAGAACTGGAAGAGGGCCAATGTTGTGCCTCTTCACAAGAAGGGTAGGATGCAGGACCCAAGTATCTATATGCCAATCAGCCTAACTTCCATCCTAGGGAAAACCCTAGAAAAGTTCATCAAGGAGTCTATTTGCGATAAGCTTGTGGAAGGTAAAATTCTGAAAGACAGCCAGCATGGCTTTGGAGTGGGCAAGTCCTGCATTACCAACCTCCTCTCCTATGACAAGGTAACTTGCCACATGGACATGAGAGGAGGTTGATATTGTATACCTTTACTTCTATAAGGCCTTTGATCTAATATCCTACAAGGTCCTCATGAGAAAATCAGGAGTAATGGCCACAAACTCCTGGAAGACCAATTCAGGCTCAACATTATGAAACACATCTTCACAGTCAAGGTATTCAGAATATGCTCCTCCAGAGGTTGTACAATTAACTACTATTGATATTTTCAAGATGAGACTAGACAATCCCCTTGCTGGGGTCACCTGACCCCCCAGTTATTTTTTCTGTTTGGTGCAGGGCGCTAAACCAGGGCTCTTCCGGCTTTACAATCTGTGAATATGAATGACATTGAAAACAAGCATAGGGATTAAAAATATGGAAAGGGTTATCTGTGAAGTGCTAGGGAGATTGGGATGATATGTAAAATATAGGGCTTGGGAGAATCTGACTTGGTAAGAAATTGAGGGTATCAGTGTGGCATTGGGAGCTGAATAGGTGAGTGGATAAAGCCATGACAGAATAAAGAGCTAAGAGGATGTAAAAGATAAAATGAAACAGACTATACAGGAAGGAAAAACATTTTTTGTCCTTGGCTAATTAGGATTCTTTTTGCTTTGATTATTGAGATTATGGGAAATTTAGAGCTGCCCACACTCTTCTTCTGATTTTGGCAGGTGCTCCAGAGGCTCAAGGGCCCAATCCTGCTAACCTCAGGAATATCCATACACCATTGGACCCCACAAGTCCCTGGACTTTCTGACTGCCTGGTTCTTCCAGCTTACAGATAATATGTTCCAGATAATGTGTTCCAGATAATTTTGGAGCACATCTTGATAAACAGGGAAAGCTGGGGTACCTTTACTTACGGAGACATTCTCAGAGATATCTAGGGTTCATCTCCCTAAGTGGAGACCCCTGAGATTTCCCCAGTTATACAGAAACTCTAAACAGGTCTGAGGGGTGTGTTACCAGCAGCCACAAAATCATGGGGTTTTTTCCCTTACAAATACACACCCTGAGATTCTGCTAGGCATATCTGTCAGAAGGAAAAGTTGGATGGACACTCCAGGAGCTTGCGGGGCCTGACCCTATCTGGAAATTCTTGAGGTGTAGAGGACTCAGCCCCTCAAGCCCTCATAAAACATGTTGCACTTTTCTCAAAACGTGGAATAGGATGGGTGATGTTCGTTTTGTCCAGGGAAGGGGATCAATTCTTTTAGGCCACTTTCTGGCACAGCTGATCAGTCTCATTTAGCAATGTCTGTCTTCAACCTAAGATAAGTCACAAGGGCTAAAACAGAAGATTTATGCAAGAGATGGGTTTGGAGGGATCAGATTTGGGGGCTAGAGAAGCACCACGATCTGTAGCCATTAGACAATATATATGGATTATATATTTTAAAAAAATCCAACAAAACAACAACAAACTACAGGAAAAACAATATAAAATTTTAAGTAAACTGAGACTGAAAACAAGCATGTCAAAGCCTGTATCACAATGCACTGATAAACAGAAACACAGGAACTCATGAGTAAATGCTCCCAGGCAGGTACTTACATGTGTAGGGAAGCTGGGGCTAAAACGGCTCTTGTTTCCTGAGGCCCTGCAATGGGCCACTGCTACTACCAGGTGGAGCTCCAGGCCTCCTCTGGATGCTAGCCCAGGAGCCGGCAGGGAGCATCAGACCAAAGACTGCCCATATCCCTTTGACATTGCTCCATGCCCCCTTGGAGCTGCCTGCTGCCAGGTTTGGGGCAATGTCCCCCTGCCCCCGCAGCAGAGAGCTCCCAGCTGTGGCTGCAGGAGAGGGACAGATCACAGCTCTCTCCCCAATCCACCAGGGGAGCAGCTAGCAGTGATCATGGAGCTGGGTAGGGAACAGGCTTAGCACCAGGGAGTTCTGGGTGTTGGCTCCATGTCTGTGGGGCTGGCACTGTGAGATCTTTATCTCATCTCCCAACCCCCCACTTCCCAAACACAGAGGTGAAGGGTGGGTTGGGAAACAGTTATCTCCTAGACTCTACTCCCCAATCATGATCTCATAGTGGGGGGCTGAGCGCTTCCTGCTGCCGGGGAAGGGGGACATAATTGCCACCTGTGTGTCTGGAGGAGTGCAATTTGTGGATGGGCCAAAAGCTCTATGTCCATATGGACCAAAAGCTCTCTTGGGGGCCAGAGGGGCCTGGCCCCACATGCTGTGGCTTAGTGCCGCCCCCCGCCAAACACATCACTGGCACACACACCAAAAAGCCCCCTGCTTCAGTCTTGGGGCAGGGGGACACGCAGCACACCACTACCCATCCCCTCCCTGGGCTGCCCCCAGCATTTTGGGGGGCCAGTCTTGGGTTGGGGGGACTGTGCCACCCCCAGTCACCTCTGGCCACCTGAGCTCTGGTGGCAGAGCCCAGTCTGGCAGCAGGCAGCTCTTGGGACTAAGAAGCAATCTCCCACCCGCTGAGGGCCAGATGACTGGGAAAAGATTTGCTCTCAGTCGGACATCTACACAAGCACTACTGCACATTTAGTGATCACAAGTAAATTTGCCCTTTGCATTTGCAGATAGAAAGTTTGCTCATGTTTAGCAAGCTTTGCTGCACATTAAGCATGTGCATGTGTAGTCACACATGCTTACTGCCCAGTAAACTATGCTACTTTGCAGTAAAGAGTCTTGTGTAGACACATCTGCAATGACACTATGAGAGGCAGACATTACAGTCACGGCCCTCTCGTGTATCTCAGCTGATACATTTTAGGACCAAAGCGGGTGCGTGCAGCAGCACACTAAGGTGGTTACACAGCATCTAGTCCAGGAGGTAGCATGGAGGAAGCAGGCACAGAATGACTGCCCCCAGCACTGTGAGGTGCCATACTACATGCAGATTTGCAGGTCCATCATATTAAGATGAGATAAAATCCCCAAACTGGAAATTTCCTTCGGGTTATGGGGCAGTTCTTTTCTCTGTGGTCAACCTGGGCAGTGTGCTAACTTTACCATCATATCTATTTGTAACAGTTTTTTTTTCTTTTTTTCTCTCTCTTAATATAACTTATAGGGATAGAAGGAAATTGCCTCAAGACCAGATCCCAAAGGGAACAAACATTCTTTCTTATGAACTACTTGGTCACCTGGGCATCAGAAAAAAAAATACAGCTGTTGATATAGAACTGATGTGCATACATAACATTAATTTCTGTTCTGAAATCTCCCGCCCATAAGATATCAGATTCTCTTGTTCTGGAAAGCAATAGTTAGCAGTTTTTAATAATAATTCAGGTATGAAATAGATGTGTTCTCTCTCTCTCTCCCCCTCATTCTTACAGGACAGAAGAATAAACTAGCAAGCAATAACTTCTCATATTTCCAGGAATTTGTTTCCACTCTTCTCCAGTGAGTTTCTCAAGTTGTATATTGTATTTCCATATAATATGAAATATTCATTTGAAATCATATTGTAAATGCAGTCGTGGAGAGGCAGTGTGTCCCACCTCCTCCCCAGTGGCTTAAAAATTGAGATTTTCTGTGGGAACAACAAAACACACAGACACAAGAATAAAAAGGGCTTACAGAGGGGATTTTTTTTTTTGCCATGAGGTTACATAGTGGGGGGCATAAATATCTCAGAGAAGAAAAGTAAAAATTGAGTTTCTTAATAATTCTCCACATTCTTTCACTCAGAAATGAAATGAACATGCTTGCAACTTCCTTAAAGTTAGTATTTTTTAATTTATTTTTCCTGAAAAGCTCTGCTGTTCAGTTAGGTTACTTCATGTACCCTATCATTTTAATGTATTTGCTGGTCACAGGGTGAACTTCTCTTTTTTTCCAATGAGAGCTTTTTAGAAATCTCATGACATTCCTTCTTTACTGCATCAGGCAATTATAATTCCACCTCCTCCAATGTCTCACACTATACCTCCTAAGATGCCTTTCCTGGAATTTGCACTGTTTCATCTAACGTCAGGTTCTCTTGTTTTATAGGATGTCCTCTCTCCTCTGATGTACGGTGAGTGTCATCACGCTGTTTTAGACTATCACTGTGAAAAAAAGAACGCTTCTCTATGGCCAACAGTGGTAGTTGCAGACTTTAGATTAGCCTAGAAATAAGGGTTTTCAACATCCAAGAGGATCAAGTAGTAGGACTGGAGTGTTATGTAGCTGTGATGGTCCAAAAATTGTCATAAGGCAAGCCATTTTTTTATATGTATGATTGGTTGTAGAATCTCAATTTTTGGAGGTGTTTTTGGGGTTGTTTTTTTTTTAAGATTCATCTAGACAAAGCTTTTACTGGGATGACATACTTGGAGATGGTGCTGCTTTGAGGTGGGCATAGGATGTGATGATCTCCTGAGGTCCCTTTCAACCTACTTTTTTTCTATGAATTTATAAGTATATGATTGGACCAGTTTTATAGTTAGGAGGCCTGTTGAACTAGCTTTCAGGCATTAAGTGCTCTTCCTCATGAAATTTGATGCACAAAATATTAACCAACATCTCTCCATACTATGCAGGTAGTCCAATAAAAAGATACCACAAAAAGGCCTTGCCTCTAGGAGAATCATACCAAGTCCAGAAAGCAGCATAGACTGATCAGGAGTGAGTGACATTACATTTGGTTCAAGAAAAAAAAAAATCACTGTAGTTTATGATAAAAAAGATCCATCTTTCACACGGTCCAGTATTTTGTACTATTTCAGATTTAAAAATAAAGGAGTTAATAGGGTAAAATAAACCTAATATTCACACTTCTAAAAAGAGAAGGAAGAAAGGGGAGGCAAAGAAGGAAGGTGGAGTAGCCTCTGGCTCTGGAAAACCAGCCAGAGGGGGAAAAAAAATTTCAGAGTCAGATAGAATGTACTGTCAGTACCTCATATCTTTTGCCCCACAGGATAGCTGAAATAGGAGTAGTAACCCATGGCAAAACTTTCAAAATGTTTTGACTGTTCTCGTTTCATTTCAAGGCCTATTTTGAAGCCCTTTGTTTCATTTCAATTTTGCTGTTTTGATCTTGATGTGAGTCAAAATAGAGCCGAAATGAAACAGATAGAGAAATTTTGCACAGCCCTAATGTAGATGGTATTGAAGTAATGTTTAATGAGTGCTGACCTATTTTACTGTACTTTAGCATAATCACACTTTTGTGTCAGTTCAGTAAGCAGTAAAATAGGGTAGTGTGTATTAAAGTACATAGGTAGACATGCCATCCCAATGACATTTTCATCACTATCCCCTGCCCCATGTGCTGCTTTGCTTCTTGCATGATCTAATGCTCTGAAAATCTGCTTCCTTCCTTATCTGCCACTGTAGTGCCTGTTCCCCCAATCTGCAACACCCACAGAGGGTGCCTCTGCCATGGGTTGGCCACATTTGCTCTTACTAGAACACACTAGACTAGTGCAATTGCCCAAGAAGTGCGAGGCATCACTTTTTTTTTATCCTTTGTGAGACAAGCCACAAACCCATATCTCCCACAAGAGTGTCTTCATCATCAGATCATAGGCTGCTGACCATGGGTAGTAATGATGTCAATGCCGTCAACCATCTTGATTAAAGAACTTCATTTTTCAGAATTAAAGAGCCTAGCATTCAACCCTTATGGCAGGATACCTAGGTCACCTGGTCCAAATACTATTTATTATAAAATCTAATAACTGTTTTAGGGACTACATAGAATAAACTTTGTTATCATCTAACAGGTCAAACACTGGTGTGGTAGTCACCTCCAAGGGATCATTTGGATCTTGCCTTGATTGCCCCTTTGGTCCTCAGTGTCCCAACCTCTCGTCTTGCCTGCAATACATTCTTGTTATAATTGGATAGGGAATCAAGCCCCTGAAGACTCAAATACATCTGTGTAAGTGGAGAAAGCCAGGAATGTGTATTTGGTGAATTTTGGGGAATACTCCCATAAACATGGGAAGCTGGGGGACATCTCCATAAGTACAAAACCGTGTACTATCCATGTAGAAGTGTGAAAAAAACCATACTGTCTCTGATTATGAACATGCACCCTGAGATTCACCGTGGCATGTCTCCGTAAGAGGAGAAAGCAGAGCAGAAGTTCTAGGGGTGTTAAGGACATGATCCTGTGTGGGAATTCCTGGTGTGTAAGGAATTCAGCCCTACAATACCCAGGGAACATGTTGCTCATTGTCCCAGAGCATGAATGAGCAAGACAATGGGTGACATGCATTTCAACCAACTCAACTATGACACCTCCTGGTACAGCTGATCTGCCTCATTTAGTAACGTCTGCCTTTATCCTATGATAAAAAGAATGGATTGGGACAAAAGGCGAGAGACATATTTGCTGGAACCAGAAGTGTGGGCTTTAGTGGCAGCATTGTCAGTGTCACTGGCCATTAGAGAAAGTATGTGGATATACAAATAAGAACAACCAACCAACCAACCAATATTACACCAAAAATGTTTAGGAGGTGGAAAGTGAAAACAAGTATTTCAAAGCCTGTCACAGTGCTCTGAGTAATGCAAACACAGCGGCTGAATAAAGATGTACATATGGTACAACGTGGTATTCCTTCATTAGTTATGTCTGCACATTGTACACTCTCCTTTCCTGCATGGAGAATTCTTATGAATGGTTTCAGTATCTTAGGAGACTGGTACATGTGAATATCTGTAGTCCAAATATAAATTGTAAGGCAGAGATTGCAGTTATAGCCCCCTCTTATACCTGGTACCATTGCACAAGATATCATACACTTTCAAGAATGTGCTCACAATCCAATGATTTCCTCCCTCAGTCACACTACACAGTCATCACTTCCTGCACTATCATAAAACTTTAAGCAATGAGGTCAGACCGACAGATATCCCAATGTAGGAGATATCAGGTAATGCAGTCGCTAGTGTCCTAAACAAAATCTCTCATGCCTCCCTGTACATTTCCCCATATTTTCCTGCGCTATGGCATCAATGCAGCTTTGCAGCTGATTTGGTGGTCTCAGAAAACTCTTACTGTAAATGTTTTCCTTCTGGGACCTTTATATTCCCACTCTTGTCAAGTTGCTAATTTCTCATCCTTCAGAAGTATCTGACCTTTGGCCACTGCTTTCTCCTTCTTCCCCTTATCCAGCCATAAACAAACTTATCTTTGCTCAACCCTCTTTTTACTCAGAGTTGTCAAAGTAACTGGGCTGGTTTCAGTTACAACAGCAGCAGAACTGCAGTTCTTTTTTTCCCAGTCAAACAAGCTGTCATTATGTTGTTACTCCACCCAGGACAGAGGAAGCTATTGGCAATTCTATCAACACATGTCCCTAGAGGGTTCATTCAAAACAGTTTAATCCACAGCAAAAAATTAATAAAAAGGTAAAATATTTTTGTTTGTTTGTTTTTTAAACACCCCTTCTCCAAATTACTACCAAAAACAAACAAAATAAAAAAATCCCAACATTTTCCACTTACTTCAGTAGTGGCCAACCTTTTTGGCAGGCAAGCCACAGATTAGCTATTCACCCTCCTTAAGTGCCACTCATCCCTTTCTTCTTCCTAACCTGATACTCTACATTTTCTTTCCTTCCCTGTGGTCACTGACCAAACTGCTGCTCTGATCTCCACTTCCCTCCTTATCTGCTATTGTCTTGCCTGTTCCCTCAATATGACCCATAACAAACACAGGATGTCTGTGTGCCAGAGGTTGGGCACCTTTGGTCTTATTGACCAGACTAGACTACAGCATTTGCCCAGGAAGTGTGAGGCACCAATTTATTTTTCTCCTTTGCCAGAGAATACAAAAACCCATCTCTCCGACACAAGGTTCTTCTACTGTATGTACATGTTAAATAATATAGTTTAAAGTGCCTAGTTTGGTCCGCCTTAGTCAGCATTAATTTTAATCTTCATTCAGTGAAGATTAGTTAATTCAGATTGCAGACATTTTATATTTGGACTACAAATGTTCACATGTATATAGTGGTGGCTTTAGATCAAATTCAATGTAGCTATTGGATACTGTCCCACCACTTATGCTTTCAGTCATCTCATTCACATACCACAATAGTTCCACTGAAAGCAGTGCTTCCACTTTTCAAAATTTTTAGTACCCAGGGTGACCATTGCACAATTCTCATGTTGTGTATGCAATACATGCTTCCATGGAGGCCTAAATAGCTCCAGATCATACAGTGCAGGCTGTGCTCAGGAGGGGTAGATAAGGATGAGCATAGGAATGTTCCCAGGACAGCATACATCCTTAAACTGTACCTAGCAAGAAATCTTGCCTAGCAGGTGTTTGATGGCAGGTGAGAAGATGGGTCCTTCCATGTTTTAGCCCAAGAGCCTACTCATTAAGGCACTTGCCCAGAAATCAGTTAACTAAGATTCTAGGTCTCCTGCTACCCAGGAAGAAGGGTCAACCTGCATCACTTTAACTTTGGCTCACAGTGTTCTTAAGTACCTGACCTCAGGTTAGACAATGTGCAGGGAAGTTTCCTCTCCAACCCCAAACTTGTGCTAAGTTAGGTGTGTGCAGAGCCACACACCTGCACAGCCATACAGAAGTCTCCTCTGCATGCAAGGTAATTGGGTGGGTAATTACGCACCCACACTGCACAAGATATGACTGCATAGACTATGGAAAAATGGCAATTATGTATCTGGGTGCCACTTGGATGGGTAAAGTGAAAGGACTAGTCTTTGGGCTCTGGAAAACAGGATTCACAAGACCTAAACACTTAATGAGATATCTAAACAAACCAGTAGGAAATGCTGAAAACAAGGGCATCAATGAAATTCCCTTTAGGTGTGGGGACACATTCTTCAAGTTCTGAAACTACCACTAATATTAAGGGGGAGAGGGGAAGAGACATGTCCTGTCACCCAGGAAGTGGGATCTCTGGTTTCCAGGTTATGTTGAACCTGAAGGGAATGAAACTCTTTGTCTGACTAGAGCACTGTTAATCACCAGGTTATTGGCTAAGGTAGTAGAGTAACCTTGCACCTTTCCCACTGGCCTGAATTATTTGCTAGGCCACAAAGAGCACACACGAGGGATGAAGCTTGTGTAGCTTAGTACCATGCTTATGGTACTCAGCTGGCAAAAAGGAGTCATTGGGTCAGTCCTGCTCACAAATCTCTTTCCTATTCTTATCCAGAGACTATTTAATTTCAATAGATAAACAGGACTGAAAGCAGGGGTCAAAACCCAGGCATCCCATTTCAGTGCTGTTGTGCTAAGTAGCGCCTCCAGCTGTTGTTTAAAGGAAAGTGGTCAGAGATACATGCTCCTTCTGCCCTTCTGGCCCCTAACTCCAGCATCTTGGCCTGCAGGATAGCCCAGCGTCTCTGTCAGAAAAGGTGAAGAGTGGCATCTCCAGTATCTATGAAAGATAGGGTGGCCATCATAGAGGACAGTCCAGTTGCCCTCTATTGATACAAAGCTGGACACCTTTATGTCCTCTATTTTTATCTTGAAGAATAAAGCACATAAAGGCATCAGGTCTTGTATCAATTGAGGACAGAGGACAGAGTAGCAGAAAACCAAAATGTCCTCTATGATGGCCACCCTAATTAAAGACCCTAGTGAAAAGGTCTGTCTCCAGGGAAGGGAAGCTGAGGCCTTGAATCCAGTAAGATGGAGGGAGACCCAGAACCCATGTCTCACATTTCCGGAAGCAAGACTCCAATCTTTAGCCTGTTGTCTGGAGCGTAAAAGGCAGTCACCAATGAGAAGCAGACTTAAGTGCTCTGGATATCAAGGGAATGGCAATGGTAGATGCATAGCTTGAGTCGGGGAATGAAACTCTGAAGTGGACCTGGATTTCAGGAATGCTTTCTTCTTCGTCGTTGTTTAAGAAAAGGTACATTCTGCCACTCTGAATCACTCTTCACAGGCTCCTAAGTGTTACTATTGGCTGTATAAGAATCATAGTTGCCTAACTACTCTCATCTACACTGGGTGCCTAAACTTTGAGAGTAATAATGCTTCATTAGATATGCTCATGTGACCAATCAGGATTTCTCTCCAAGTATAACCGCTATCAAATGACTATGTTGTTTTTACCTGAGATGATATTTCAAGGTATAGTCATAATGGAAAGCCCCAAGATTCCCTGTCATGTCACCAAAGGTGATCTGTAAAAATTTCTCCTTGGATTGTTGATATTGAATACTGGGAATGGGACTTCAACAAAAAAGGACAGTGGTCTTGCCAGGCAGAAATCAGCCTGGTAATGTAAGCGGCTCATGGCAGGACAATACAATCATTCTAAAGATAATGAATATAGATGTCTCCGCTCATATACTTTAGGGCCAGCTCTGGTGTGTGCAGCACCACACTAAGGTGATTACATAGCATCTGGTCAAGGAGGTAGCATGCAGGGAGCAGGAACAGAATGACTCACCACAGCACTCTGTGGTGCCATATCACATGCATATTTGCAGGCCAAATGCACTACAAGCATACAAAATCCCAAGTCTGGAAATTCCCTTGAGATACTGGGACAGTTCTTTTCTCCCTGGCATTGTGGCTGTGTGGTAGCTTTATAACCACACCTAGTTGGAACAGTTGATTTTCTTTTAATCTAACTTACAAAAAGAAAGAAAGGGCTTCAGCAACAGCTCCCAAAGGCACCAAGCACTTTTTTAGAAGAAATGATTGGCCATCTTGGCAGGAGAAAAAAGTACAGCATGTGATACAGATTTGATGTAAGTACAACAGATTCATCACTGCTCTGTATGTCTCCCATCCATAAGATGCAAGATTCCCTTGTTCTGGAAAAACAGTCGTTATCCTATTTAAGTTATTCAAATTTGAAATGGATGTGCATGCTCTCTCTCTCTGTTGTCTTTTTCTCTCTGTCTCTTACAGGAGAGAATAACAAAATTTGAAGTCTTAAAATCCCATATTTCCTGGAATCCTGTTTCTACTGTTACGTGAGTTTGTCCTATTGCATTTACATGTAACGTGATATTGATTTTGAAATTGCATTGTAAATACAGCCGTGTTGGGTTCAGTGTTTCCAGACTTCTCTCCAATACTTTAAAAACTGTCATTTTCAGAAGCAGCAAAAAGATTAACGTGCTTAAAAAGGGGATTTTTTTTTAACTTTCCTTGAGGTTACAAAGCATTGGGCACAAGGATCTCTGAAAACAAAAGACAGTTATGGCTTTTCTAATACTTCCCATATTCCTCCACTGAGAATGGAAATGGATGTGCCCTGGACTTCCTCAAAATTGTTACTTTTATTTATTTTTAGGTAAAATCTCTGCTGTTCAAATTAGCTACTTTACATACACTGTAATTTTTAATTTGTCTGTAGGACAAAGATTGTAATTTTCCTCCTTCAGACAGAAATTTTTGGAAGGACTAGCAGACGCATTCCTTCCTGCACCAGACTATTGTAATTTTTGCCCTAATATCACATGCTTTTTCTCCTAAATACTATTTACTGGAAGTTTCACTGTTTCATCTAGATGCAGGATCTCTCTTCTTATAGGATAAGGTGCCTTCTCAATTCTGATGTGTAATGAGCATCACCACAGTTTTAAACTAGTTCTATGTAAAAAGGAGCCCATCTCTGTGACCAATAGTTATAGAGGCAGACCTTAAATTTATCCTAGAAATAAGGATCTTCAGAGTCCAGAAGGATCATGTAGTAGGATTGGTATGTTTTGTAACTGTGATGGTTCAAGTAATGTCTCAGAGGCAAGGCTTTTTATTGTTGTTTTTTGTGTGATACCAATTAATGGACCAACTTCATAGTTGGAAGAGATTTTGTTCTAGCTTTCAGAAATCAAGTGACCTTCCTTAGAAAATATTTTGGGTATAAAGTGGACTAACACCTCTTCAGACTATACAGGTGGTCCACTGAAGATAGAACAAAAAGACATGGCCCCTAGGACAATCATAACAATTTGGGGAAACAGCAGAGACCAGTCAGAGACTCATTCCCTTGGTGTTCCAGACCAAGAAATGGATTTTTCAACCTCTAAAGCCAATGTCTGTATTATTTGGCAATGGAACTACTAGGTGGGAAAACTTTTTTCCTCCAGCATCACACATGGTTTTTTTATATTAGTTTTTCTCTAATGACATTATAAGTAACTGTTATGTAGTGATAGGCTTACCTGGGTAAGCCTATCTTGCCTGCAAGGCAAAATAGAATCTCATATCTGCATGAATGCTAATAATGTCACCTATAAAGCTTCCTTTAGACATGAAAGCAATTTTTTAAATAAGATTAAATGGAATTATATTCTCAGACTTAGAATGTAACAGTCACTTTTCTTTCAAAGATGTAATATGATTTCTCCAGGTAGTCTAAGGGGAAACTGAGACTGTCAAGAGTCAGTTCTGTCAGGAATCATGCTTGTGTAAAGTTACAAATCAATGGAAGTATTTTCAATTTAAGTAGAGTTTGTGAAAAACTGGACTAAGTTTTTCTGAATGCTCTATAATTATGGGGGAATAAAAACATTCAGTTCATTTGCATTGCCCATACTAATAAAGTAGTGGTCACTTAATCTCTACTCTGTGACTTAAATTATATATCTATACCTGTTTATATATAAATATATATACCTGCTTAGGAACTATGACTCTATGTTCTGTGAAACATTGCAGATATACCAGGTTAGGATATTGTCATCATAATCATCATCATTATTATTTTGATTTCAGTTCTTTAGTGATTCATCCTAGCCCCTGAAAATAAACCAAAAAGAAAAGAAAATCATCTTCCTTGCTCTCAAACCTTCATTCTCTTTCTTTCCATGTCTTCCACTCTTGGTTACATAGTTATCTCATTGAGAATACATTCAATTTCCTTAAAATCTCTCTCCTGCTGTCATCAGGCAAGAAGTAGGACATGAATATTGTTTGATATAAAGCAGATTAAGGGGGAAAAAAATGAAAGGAAAGAATAAATCTGAATATTTATAAAAGCTAATATTTTCATTTATTCATGATATTCTCTTCAACATTAATCCATTTTTAATTTAAAGTTAATTGGAAACACGGAGGTTTAGACAGCATGACAAAGTTCTATATTGTATATAGAGAGCTCCTTACTGATCAATAGAGAAGTATGCTTCTGTCATGGTAATTGTTTTACTCAGTAACTTAGTCAGTCATTTACTCCTTCTTTTAGGTTCAAGGTTTGGTGAAGAAATGGCAATGGGGAACCAAACAACTGTCAATTATTTTATTCTGTCTGGTGTTTCTAGTGACCCACAGTTCCAGCCTTTCCTTTTTTTGGTATTTCTACTTATATACCTAGTAACTCTGGTGAGGAATGGGACAATCATGGTGGTAATAATAAGAGCTGATCCTCACCTTCACAGCCCCATGTATTTTTTCCTATTCCATTTATCCTTCCTGGACATCTGCTACTCTTCAGTCACTGTCCCAAAGATGCTGAAGAATTTTGTTGCAGATGAGAAAACCATTTCTCTGCATGGCTGCATTGTGCAGATGAGCTTAATTCTGCTTATGGCCTTTACAGAAGTTCTCATGCTATCAGCAATGGCCTATGATCGATATGCTGCCATTTGTAACCCACTTCATTATGCGGGGACCATGAATAAGCAATTCCGTATAAGACTGGTGTGTAGTGCATGGCTGGTTAGTGTATTATATGCATTGATAAACACTGTTCCTGTGTTACATTTACACTTCTGTGGGTCCAGAGAAATGAACAATTTCAGTTGTGAGCTCCCATCTCTACTAGAAGTGTCCTGCACAGAGGTCTTCATCAATAAGATGACATATCTCACTTCAGTTATAATTTTTAGTTTGATCTCATTGTCTATCACCCTGGCCTCTTATATCTGCATCATCTCCACCATCCTAAGGATATGCTCTGCTAAGGGTAGGAGTAAGGCCTTCTCTACCTGCAGCTCCCACTTCACTGTGGTTGTTTTGTATTATGGGGCTGCTTTGTTTCGATATCTGAGACCCATTTCAGCCTTTTCAGTGGTTTTGGACAGACTTTTCTCCATCCAGTACAGTATCTTAACTCCCATGTTAAATCCTATCATCTACAGCCTGAATGAAAGGCATGTGAATACATATCTACATTTGAAACTAATATCACAGGTTAATGAGACCAGAGTATTAAAATATTCTGATGTCATGTTTCTGTTTGGCATGGGCATTGAGTGTATACTGAAATAAGTTATCCAGCAACAGTAAGTGCAAACTTTCTCTCATGGGCATCCTCAATTCAACTTTTTAAAAAACACTGTAGGACCAGAGATGAGTGACAGGTATGAATGCTGCTGAAGTCCTGTGTAGCCAAGACTGTATGACACAATTTACCTTTTTCCTATCCCCCCTGCCCAGGGAGTGAGACTGTCTTCAGGCTTGTGGTTAAAGCATTGAGTTATGAAAGAATGATGCCAATGCATTTGTTAGTATACTGAACAAGCACATTGAACTAGAGAGACAGAGAGGTTACCCCTGGAATACTCCATGGTCTGGTCTCTATTTCCCTCAGTAATGAGTTGGGAAATGTAGCTTTGGGTTTCTGCTCCAAATTGGACACAGAAGACCCAAGCAGACTCCTCCCTCAGAGCCCTGACCAGAGCTGGGGGGTGGGAGGAGGAGTAACCCCTAAACTATTTTGATAGGAGAGGAATCACAATCACTTCCTATGTAGATTTATGTGACAAATGATTGGCCTAGCTCCAGGCCAGTCTGACAGGTATGAATGACATATTATGGAAGGTGTCACTTGGTGCTATTCTGAAACAATAGACATTTAAAAACCAACTTGAACACAAAATCATGGAACAAGAAACCTTCCAGAGATGGGTTTTTGTTAATTGTGGTCTCATTACTTGAACTAACATCTCTGATTCAGTGTATAAGGTCCACTTTTACCCTGATCTCTATCTAGCTTCAAACTAAATGTTACTAATTTCCTCTCTCTCTCTCTCTCTGAGAATTGTGAGGCTCAGGCTTCTAATCTATAACTAATGTGGTTCCTGCTTCAACATGACAGCTATTGTGATATTACATTTAGGTACCCTGTTCTTTGTTGAGGGATCAAAGTGCCTAACTCTAAGCAAAGAATTTTCAGAAACCTCATATAATGTCTGTGGGTCACAGGCCAATAGATATCTCTTGGAAAAACCTGTGTTGAGCTGAATTTAGTTTTTTGCTAAAACTTTCTCCCAGAAACTCACTCAAATTTGATATGAAATACTTCAACTCGTGATCAACTTTTCCACTGGAATGTTGTTTGAGTGATCAATAATCTTCAGTGTTTGAGATCAAGGCTTATTTAAGTGAAATTATGCATCTACCGTGCATGACACACTATTAACTGACGTAAGCCATGCAAATAATTAACTTAAGTGGCTAAATTGGTGTTTTAGATCTATTCCTATGCATACCCTCTAAGTCCAGAACCACCCGTGTGGCCTGCCAGAAAACTCTCATGGACTTGTGTATAACATCTTCCATGCTCTTGAAAATATTATCATGTGTGGGTCCTGAATGACAAATGTTCATTAAGCACATGAAATCAGACTTTAAAAGGGCTGTTAAGGAAAAAAAGGGATACAAGAACCCTGAAAAAGGGATATACTTTGGCCCTTTTTCTTGTTTCCAATCTGGGAAGTTCCCTAATCCTCAACTGACTTTCCCCTTTTGAACTCCTGTATCATAAATTACCTTCTAATATATTAGACCTCCTTCAAGATGCCTAGCAAGCACAGGGCCTGAGACCGGAAAATATAGTTCAGTATGTTCTCCAGTTTTTGGAGTGGCTAGAACTTGTACAAACATTCAGCCAGGACGATCTCGACTCCATGTAAGAGGAGCAGAAGCAACTTTATAATAAGAATGCCCAACTTTGGGACTATCAACCAGAGGACTGAGTCCTGTTGTTATTCTCCACAGTAAGCTTTTAGGCAACTGACAGGGGACTTATGAAGTTATGAAACGAGTTGGGGAGGTAGATTATGAAGTTTGCCTTGCTGGTTGGTGTTATGGGACCCAGACAGACTGTGTAAGACTTCTGAAACCATGGCTGCTTTGAGAAACCATCAACCTCTCAGTCTGTTTTACAGTTGAAAGACTTACCTAGCTTAATAACTATATATGTTCACTCCAGGACAGTGACCACTACTTTTTTTTAAAAGTCAAAATGACCAGCTGTCAGAGTTGTATTATCAGCAGAAAATCCCTAAGCAGCCTTTCCTCACAAAGCACAACATTCTATTTCAACACTAAGCTAACCAAGGGCAATCCTATTCCATTATACTTGAATCTCTGAAAAACATTGAATTGGTCAACTTCTGTAATATATCTTAATTTTAAATTTCTTTACATAATGTTGCATAGAGGAGAGCAACCTATGTATCTTTTGGAATATATTACCCTTTTCATCAAATTCTTTCCTGCACAAGAACTGGGGGGGGGAAATTTGAACTTAGATGCCTTATGAACAAGCTAGGTACTCCAGAGGTGAAATAGAATTTTGTCATAAAGAGGTTCCTTGGTTCCATTAGTAAAGAAACAAAATTGTGATTTCTGCCCCCCTTTCCCATGTGAAAAGGACTTGCTGTGAAAAGTCTATGGACACATGCAAGGAGACTTCTCCAATTGCACGGTAATTACACCCTGTCAGAGCAGATGTGATTAATTGAGTCTGCTGAAAAATGGTAATTACCATACCACACTCCAGCAGACTCCAGTATCATGTACATCAGTGTCCCCACACTGAAAAATGGCAGCAGGGGTGCTTTATCTAAAGCTTGTTCAATGAATTTTAGTTAAAGCATCGTATCTCCATTTTTTAGCATGGGGGCACTGATACATGTGACCCTTTGGGAACCTTAATTAGACCAACTCTTGGAGCCACTCTAATTAAACCACCCACGAATCCCAAAGCATGTCTATAAATGTCCTAGGTACTTAGGTTTGGGAAAAAGGAAGGAGGTAGCAGGAAGAACAGTTCATTTGTGTGCTATGATGTCATCCTGACAACAGAAAGTAAAATGCAAGGAGAGTCATTTAAACTTTGTAAAGAGTCTTGGTTCTAAAGTGATCCCTACTGTATTTTTTAAAAGAGAAGTGGTCAGATGAAGTGAGCAGGCTGGAGCATGAAAATGAAAGGAGAATGAGAGGAAAAAATTAGAAGGGAATAAGGGTGGGTCTAGGGATTCAATGTGGGACTGAAATGCATGGCCAATAGCAGAAAATCAGAAGGGAGACAAGAGCAAGGTTATAAGGAATTGTCAGGATTAACCAGGCTACAATCAGTCACTTAATGAGGTACCTTAGGCAGGCTTTAATCACACTAGTTATCCATTGCAGTCTGAGTCATCAGGTTGAGATTTGAAACAGTTTCATGGTCAAGGCAGATGTAGATCAGAACCAGTAGGTTCAAAGAAGGCAGGAGCAATGACTGTGGCAAATCTGGGATCAGGCAGGGATTCAAGAACCACACACAAGACCAGTATTTCTGGACGAAGTCTCATGGGAAGTAGGAGGGGTTTTATAGACCTATTTTCTCGGGATCTCAGTTCCCATAGGTTCCTTCTGGTCACCTGACTCCTCATCAGTGTCCTCACGGGAGGTACCAGGATGGGAAGGGGCTTATGTCAGATCAACTGTTTGTTGGAACTATGGACTTTGGTTCTGGGTGCTGGTTTTTGGCTGTGGGTTTAAATCCCAGGACAGAAACTAGAGCCAGTTTCCTCCAGAAACTGGAGGGAGTAGAAGTATGGAGAGGATTATTGTGTGGAGCTCTGGAATAAGTCCTATGACATGGGCCTGGGAAAACTCTGACTTGGCAAGGAGATAAGGGGATCAAAGTTACTTGGGCAGCTGAAGAGATAAGTGGAAAAGGGCAGGACTAAGGAAAGAGCTAAAATGAAGTAAAGAAAAAAAATAAACATTGACTACAAGGGTAGAAACAGACATTGCCTTTTCCCCCTCAATTTTTTATGGCAACATAATGTGCAAACGATTAGAAATCCATACCCATTGCCATTACACAAAAAGGAAAAATCTGTGGCCATGACAAAGGTACTAATAGATTGTGCTGATTTTCAGTTGCCAGCATCTGTTTGTTCAATGGAGGGAGAGTATGGGAATGTCAGAGTGCCCACATCCTGCATCTGCTTTGGGCACGTGCTCCAAATTCAATCCAATTCACCCCAAGATTGCCATCCAGAATCAGGCCCCTGAAGTCCATGGGGCGCATATCTGGTTTTCTCCACTTATGCAGATATATTTGGGGAATTTTGGGGAACATCTTCATAAACAGGGAAAGCTGAGGGGTATCTCCAGAAGTGAAGAACCCAGGAAGTCTGAGGGGTGTCTCACCATAAGCAGAAAAACCCACACTTTGGGTATTAAGATGTACTTGAAACTTGCTGTGTCATGTCTCTGTAACAGAGCAAAGCTGAAAAAATGTTCTAGGGGCATAAGAGGCATGATCCTGTGTAGGATTTCCTTGTGTATACAGAATTGGGCCTGGCAACCTCCAAGGAACATGTTGCCCATTGTCCTACAGCATGAATAAGCAAGGCAATGGGTAACATATATTTCAACCAACGAAAGGAATCGATTTGAGTAAGATACCTCCTGGTACAGCTGACCTGCCTCATTTAGTAAGGTCTGCCTTTAACCTATGATAAGCTAGGGTGGGGCTAGGACAGAAGGCATCTGCAAGATGTGTTTGCAAAAAAAAACAACAACAAACACCAACACTATTTAAGAATTTGAGATTGAAAACAAGTATGACATCAAAACCCATATCACAGCGCACTGAGTAATACAAACATAGGTGCTGAATAAAGGTGCACACATTCACAACTCTATATGGTATTCCTTCATTAGTGAAGTCTACTACTCTCTGCCTCCTTGTATAGGCAATTCTTATGAATTGTTCTAGCATCTTAGGTGAATGGTACACTGAAGGTAATGCACTCATTAAGTCACTATGTGAGGAAGAGATTGCAGTTATGGTCCTCTCTACTATCTGCTGCTTTTGCACATGATATCATACACCTTCAAGGATGTGCTCACACTGCCAATAATTTCCTATCTCAATCACACTGCAGTCACCACCTCAACTGCTGTCACAAAACTTTGAGCGATGAGGCTACATCCCATTGCAGGTTTGCAGCTGCTTTGGTGGCCTCAGAAGTGTACTACTGTGCATTTTTCCTTTCAGGGACTTCTCTATTCCCACTCAGCAATGTCCAGTGTCAGGCACCTGCTTTCTTCTCCTTCCCCATCTCCCTTTTCCAGCCACAAACAAACTTCTCTTTCTTCAATCCTCTTCTTTCTCAGAAGTTTCAAATAAACAGAAGCCAGCCCAGTTACACTAGCAACTGAACTGCAGTTCTTTCTTTCCCAGTTAAACAAGCTATTATCATTATGGGTCCATGTACACAAGCACAGAGGCTGCTCCAAAGTGTTTTAATTGCAGCACGTTGGAGCAGACTCGATCAATCAAATCTACTGTAGCATGGTAATTATTGTGCTCCAGCCATCCTCTGCATCCCATATTTCAGCCCCTCCTTGGTTTTTTTTTAACACCCTTTTTCCAACCTGCTACAATAAATAAATAAATAAATCCCTTTTTTTTTAATTACTGCGGGGGGGGGGGCAACCTTTTTCACAAGTGTGCCACAAATGAGTCCTTCATCCTCCCTGAGTGCCACTCTCATCTCTTTCCTTTTCCAAATCTGCTGCTTGACTTTCTGCTTTCTTCCCTATGATCCTTGATCAATCTGCTGTTCTGCTTCCTCCTCTCTGCCCAGTTCAATGCTTTGATATCTGCTTCCCTCATCTGCCATTGTACTGCCTGCTGCCTCCAACTGAAACATGCCAAACACAGAGGATACCTGTGCCAGAGGTTGCCCACCTCTGCTCTTTTCAGACCAGACTAGACTGGAGCATTTCCCCAGGAAGTCTGAGGCACCAATTTATTTTTCTTCTTTGTGAGATAAGACACAAGCTCATATCTCCCACAAGAGTGTCTTCATCGTATCATAGCCTGATCAAAAGTAGGAAGGGTGGCATTTTTCTTAACTCTCCTGATAAAACAACTTTATTTTGCAAAACTGAAGGGAGTGTTTCTCTAGGCCTGCTGTCATATGTGATTGAAGAATACTGAGGGCATCTGCTTCAAGACTAATTAAATATTTAATAACTGCTTCAGGGAATTCATAGGAACAGTCCATTATGAGGTAACAGGCCTGATGCTGGGGCATCAAAGTCAGATGTTAGCAGCCACCTGGATCCCACCTTGCACACCCTTTGCAGACCTTCATGGTTCCAGCCTGTTGTCTTGTCTTCAAATACCTTGGTGTTATAATCAGGGAGGGAGGTGGCTCCTATATGGCAAGGGGGCTCTTCTCAGCTCTTAGGTCCTTCCCCTGGTCTTGTCCCTCTGCTTTCTGGATGGATCTTCAGAATTTTATTTGGTAACACTCACAGTCTACTGTCCCAGGACTTTAGTGTCTCAGGCTACATCTCCAGCCTTGGTCCTTAGAGGATCCTGGCCCCTCAGCCCGGATCCACACCTTCTAGGCTCTGGCCCTTGGACATGGTCTCACCTCATGTGAGCTCTGAGACCCAGTCCCAACCCTACTGGTCTTTGGGTTTGTGCTCTTAGTTTTTTTTTATCTTTAAAAAACAATAGTTATGCTGAAAACAGTGCTCCCCCACTTTGAAAGGTTTAGTACCTAGGGTACCCATTGCACCTTTTGCATGTTATGCATGCAATGCCTGTTCACATGGACACTCAAATAGCTCCTGATCATTCACAGTAGGCTGTGCTCAGGATGTGTGGGTAAGGAAAAGGATAGGGATGTTCCCATGACAGCGCAGTCATCAAACTGTACCTAGCAGAAAACCTGGCCTAGTAGGGGTTCAATATCAGGTGAAAAAAAGTGCCCTAATGGTTAAGGCAGTTACTCAGAAAGCAACAGACGAAGAGTATAAGTCCCCTGAAACCCAAGGAGGGCTTCAATACACATCACTTTGACTTTGGTTCTCAGGGCTCCATGTATTGGGCCACAGGTTGCTGGGCGGTTGCCACACGTACTTTGTGAGGGCTACAGTTCAAAGATTTATGTTGTAGCAACACCCTCTGTTTTCCTTTTTTTCTTTTAAAATTCATTCCCTCCCCTTCTCTAACCATTTCTGACTTTGTCTCTCCCTCTCTATTCCCTATAGACAAGTACAAGTGAAATAAGACATAGGATAAGCTTCAGCATTTTATTTTGGTAGCAAGTTGTATTTATTTTGTTTTTTATCCTTCTTTTGTGAAATTATTATATCTATATTGCTTTTTACTGTTCTATAGTGCTGTTTTACTGATACTATATGATTTAGGCCTACATATGTAAGTTAGTATAAGTCATGTCAAGTTTACATCTTGTAATGTCAAGTCTCTGTCTTGTGTTCCATGATGTTGTGTGACCTATGTCTCATACATGCCCCTTCTATGTAACTTGGTTTCTGAATGCATGGGGATAAGCGAGGGTCCTTAACAGACACTGAAAGTAGATCTAAACATAGCTCCTTCTGAATGACCGAACCATCAACACCAATACCTGCACCAACGACCCAGCCCTTGGAACCACCCTCAGCATTCAAGAAACAAAAGATGAGGCAACCCACCATTGTGCCAAGGCTGCATGTGCTCAGTAAGAACACCTGGAGCCCTCTGGAACAGGGCTGACCTTGCCTGGACAGGCCTTCTCAATAGGAAATCAGAGGTAGTCTGCCCCATAAAAAGGAGTAGTGAAGACTGACTCCTGGGGATGTCCTCTCCATCTGGACCAGCACCATGCCACACTACCTGTCCACCCAGGGGCCCTGCTGGTGACCCCCTTCTGGACAACACCTACTGGACAAAGACCCCTTTTCAGCCTGGATAGGTAGCTATCCCCCCCACCATCTCTTCAACCAAGAACTTGGACTCTGTTTCTCTTCCCTACCTGGACTCCAGCCCTTCCACTGAGTCTCTTTCTCCTGCTGTCATTGTGAGTGTTTGTGTGTGTGTGAGGGAACCAATAACTTCATGGGGATGTGTAGTGTGTTGTCTGTTTAATAAAACTGTTATTTTGAAACCCTGAGTTGGATTTTGGTCTGTTTCCTCCTTGCCACCACTTATCTACCCCCACCCCATTCCTCAGATGTCTGCCTCAGTGTCCAGACCCAAGCTCCCAGGTTTCTGCCTCTCTCTCTTTCCTGGCTGTCTCTTCCTTGCCACCGGGCTTTCCCCCTTGCACCAGTGACTTCAACTAACCCTAGGGATACCTGACCTTAAGTAACTCCAAGCCTCAGTTCCTCAGCCAGCTTCCCCCTTGTCTACCAGTTCTAATCCTGGTTCTAGCAACTTTCATTCTCTCTCACCTTAACCATATCCCAGGTACCCCCAAGCACGCACACACATACATACCATACCATCCAAGTTAGGAGCTTACCTGCGTGTATGTGTAGGTGGGTTGTATGTGAGTGAGTGTGTGTATGTGTGTGTGTGTGTGTGTATATATATATATATATATATGTCACTGTGTGCCTAATATATGAATTAGTGATGTGTACTGAGTGTGTGGGTATGGGCAATTTATTCTTCTTAAACTTTTGGGGTGTATAGTGTATGTGCTTGAATTGGTGCTAGGTATGTATGTGCCTATGCTGGTTTGGATGTGTATGTCCCTGAGTTGGTAGTGTGTGTATGCACCTAATTGACTTGTGTGTTTGTATATGTGCACTTGTGTCACACCCTCCTGCCTAAAAGCGCAATATTGAGATCCTGAGAGTTGGCCAGATCCCACAGGGCAACAATGTGTGCACAGAGACATGAACCTGCCCAGCCAGGGAACAGTCTACTCTGTATACCCAGCAATTGTGTGGTCAACTACATATTCACACTCAGCTGGGAAGGAGGAATCATGGGGTCAGTCCCACTCACAAGTCTGTTGCCTGTTCTTATCCAGGAATTATTTAATTGCAATATAGAAGCAGGACTGAAAACAGGGATTGAAACCCAGGCATCCCCTTCTAGTTTTCTTCCACTAAGTAGCACCTCCAGCTGTGGTCTGAAGAAGAGTAGTCAGAAACTTAGGCTGCTTCTTCCTTGCTACCATTACGGCCCTGACTCTTGCATCTTTGCCCATAACTTAGCTCAGGTTCTGATAGAGAGAAATTGAAGTGTGTCATCGCCTCAGACTATTACAGAGCGTAATGGAAAGGTCAGTTCTCCATGGAAGTGAAGCGGAGAACTTCAGCAAGATTAAAGGGGAACTAAAACCCATGTCTCACATTTCCTGAAGGAAGATTTTAATCTCATGCCTGTTGTGCAGAAGATGCATGGCAATGCCACACATGAGAAGCAGAATTAGGTGTTCTGCATATCAAGAAAATGGAGATTCTGGGTACATAACCTGTGTCAGGGGATGAAGTTTATAGTGGGCCAAGAGTTCAAGAGCACTTTCCTGTTTGCTATTGTTTAACATTGGGCACATTCTGCTGCTCAGAGTCAATTTTCACAGGCTTGTAAGTGTCACTATTAGTTGCAGAAGAATCATAGGTGCCTACCCACCTCCAACTTGACAAAAAAATTAATCTTTGATAGCTGTAATATTTTTTTGAAAATTCCCATGTGACCAATCTGGATTGGTCTCCAAGTGGAGACATGGCAATAGTCCCAATGGCTATTAATGGCTGCATAATTTTTACCTCAGATGACATGCAAAGGTATAACCACGATGGAAGCCCCTGAGATGTCAAGTTATTTCACAAAGGGTGATCTGTAAAATTTCCTCCTTGGATTATTGCTACTGATTACTAGCAATGGGAGCCCAACAAAAATGGGAGTCAGAAATCAGACTGGCAAGGTACATGACTCATGTCAGGATATTACAATCAGTCTAAAGATATTAAAATTAAAGGTGTCACAGGTCAGACATTTTAGGTCCAGTACTTCTCTGTGTAGCACCACAGTAAGGTGGTTACACAGCATTTGGTCTAGAAGGTAGCAGGCAGGTAACAGGCACGCAATGAATCACCACAGCACTATGTGATGACATCCCACATGCATATTTCCAGGATAACTGTGTTAAGTTGAGAGCAAATATCAATTCCAGAAATGCCCTTGAGATGCTGGGAGAGTGTTTTTTTTATACCAGAACCTCCCTGGCCACAATGTGTTATGTGGTCGCGTTACAATCACTATTATTTGGAATATTTTTCTTTTAATAAAACACATACAGAGGGAAAGAACTCATGCAAAGACTAGGTCCCAAAGGAAACAAACATTCTTTCTTCCAAAATAATTGGCCATCTTGGCATCAGAATAAAATTTTGCTGGTGATATAGAAGTAAAGTAAGTACATTAGATTAATTTCTGATCTGGATATCTCCTGCCCTAAAAGTACAAGTCTCTTGTTCAGGAAAGCAACAGAAAGTTACCCTATTTTAATAATTTAGAAAGATAATGAGTGCTGTCTGTCTCTCCTCTCTTTCATTCATTCTTACAGGAAAGAAGAATGAAGTAGGAAGCATTAAATCCCATATTTCTTGGAATCTTCTTTCCACTATTAGGTGAGTTTTTCATATAGTATTTTTATGTAATATGTGATATTCATTTTGATATCATATTCATAGTCATGGGAATCATATTCATAGTTATGGGAAATTCAGTGTCTCCAGCCTCCTCTCCAATAACTTAAAAATTGTGATTTTCAGAAGGAGCAAAAAAGAATTAAGTGCTTATAGTGTTGATTTTCAATTTTCCATGGGGTTGCATTGTGCAGGGTATAAGAATATTGGAGAATAAAGAATAAAGTTGGTTTGTTTAATAATTGCCCACATTCCTCACCTGGAAAGGAAATGAGCAGTCATAAATTTCATCTCAGTTATTATTTTTATTTACTTTTTAGCTACACATTCTGCTCTTCAAATTAGCTACCTTATGTACCCTATGATTTTAATTCATCAGCAAGCCAAAAAGGGTTATTTTATCCATCCCTATTGAAAACTTCATTAAAGATTCAGCTGATCCCTTCATAGCTGCATGAAACCATTTTACTGTCCACTCCAACCCCCATATCACATACTGTATCTCCTAAATTCTGTTTCCTGGGAGTTCAACTGTTTCATCTATACCCAGGATTTGTCTCTTCATTGGATATTAAGGTGTCTGATCATTACTCGGCTGTGCATTTTGTGTCACCACACTATTTTAGAATAGTCCTGTGTAAAAAAGTACCATTCACTGTGACCAAGAGTGGTAGAGGCAGATCATAGGTTACCCTAAAAATAAGATCTTTGGTGTCCAGGAATATCATGTAGTAGGATTGAACTTTTTTGTAGCAGTGATAGTCCAGGAAATGCCTGAGAAGCAAGGCTTGTTTGCAATATTTTTTATTGGACCAGCTCTATAATTGGGAGAGTTGTTGAACTAGCTTTCAGGCATCAAGTGTCCTTCCTCACACCACTTTATGCCCAAAATATTGTCCAACAGCTCCACAGACTAGACTGTTGGTCCATTTAAAGATATTGCAAAAAAACCTGGGTCTAAGAAAAGAATACCAATACTAGAAAGCAGCAAAGACTGATCAGGGAGTGATTCACACTGTATTTGCTGCAAGAAAAATCACTGAAGTCTAGGAAACAATTGATTCAGATTTGGCAGAGTCCAGAACTGTGAAGAAGAAAGAGAGAAAAGGGAAGCAAGGAAAAGTGAGTAGTCTGCTGCTTTATCAAATCAGTCAGAGAAAAGCATTTCAGAGCCAAATGTCTATTACTAAGGATGTCCTGTCCATGCCTCACTGCTTTTTTCCACTGGATGACAGGAATAGGAGTGGAAACCCAGGACCCTCTCTCTTTTTGAGCTATATCCATCTCCATAATCCACCCACTTTCTAGCTCCCTCCAAACCTGGCACCACATATTTTTCCTTCTTGGCTTTCCAATGGTCCACATTCAAAAGGACTGTGCTTGGTTCAAATCCCACCTACAGGACAGGGACAAGAAATCTCTCCATCCCTACACCACTGTTCTAATGATTTGGTTTTTGGCTGACTAGGTGGGAGAACCCTCCTCCTCCAATATCAAATACCTTTCTTTATGTCATTTTTTCTCTGAATATACTACTGCCAACTGCTATGCAGTGATATGCCTACTGGCAATATCCTATCTTGCTTGCAAGAGGAGAAAACATCCCAAGAATGAAACATATACAGCTATGTTTGGGCATGTAAGCAATTCTTAGATCAGTCAAAATGAACTGGAATTTGATCCTCAGACCCAGAATAAAGTGGTCACTTGTCCTGCAGAGGCTGTAATATGACTTCTTCAGGTACTCCAAGGGAAAACTGAGTCCTGCAAGAGGTAGCTCTGTTAGGAAATGTGCTTGCGGGAATGTGCAAATCATTGGAAGTTGTTTCAATGCAAGAGTTTGCCAAACACTAGCCTAAGATTTCTTGAATGCTGTGTGACTATTGCAGATACAAACACTCCATACATTTGCAATGCCCATGTTAATAAAATAACAGCCATTCATTTCAAAGCCCATATTAATGAAGTACTGGTCATCTTGTCTCTAAGCTGTGACTTAAATTATCTATTGAAATAGCTATTGCTTAGATACTATGAAATGAAATACTCCAAATATGCCAGATTAGGAAAGTTTCATCATAATCAATAGCATTACTATATTTGCTTTAGGTTTTTAGTGATATAGCCTACCTCCCCCCAGCAAACAAACCAAAACAACAACAAAAACAGGAGATAGAGAAACAGTCTTTCTTTCTCTCTTAAACACATGCTTGCTCCTCTTCCAGTTACATAGTTATTTCTTTGAGAATACATGGGACTTCCTTTAATGTTTTGTTCTGTCATAGTCAGCAATGAAGTAGGAGATGGATTTTATTAGATGAAAGAAAGCTTAAAAATAAATCAAAGACAAGATAAACCCAAAGATTTGAGAAAGTTGATTTTGTTTTTCTGCAGCAGTGATAGTCTGTCAGTGATAGAAACATTGAGGTTTGGTAGGGGTGACAAAGTTACCAATATAGAGAAGTACAGTTTCTTTATGGCAATTGATTTCTTTATTCGTTTGTCCTTTTCAGTCAAAGGTTTGGTGACGAAACGGCCCTGGCAAATCAAACAACTGTCAGCTATTTCACTTTGTCAGGTGCTTCCAGTGACCCACAGATCCAGCCTTTTCTTTTTGTGCTGTTTCTACTTATATACCTACTAACTGTGGTGGGGAATGGGGTGATCATGGCAGTGATAAAAGCTTCACAGCCCTATGTATTTTTTCCTATTCAATTTATCCTTCCTTGATATCTGCTATTCTTCAGTCACTGTCCCAAAGATGCTGCAGAATTTCATGGCAGATGCTAAAACTATTTCTTTTCCTGGCTGCCTTGCCGAAATGAGCTTAATTTTTCTGGTGTCCTGCACAGAAACGTTCATGATAACAGCGATGGCCTATGATCGATATGCTGTCATCTGTGACCCACTATGTTATTTGTGGACCATGAAGTCTGTGTGAGACTAGTGGCTGGTACATGGCTGATTAGTGCTTTATTTGCACTGATAAACACTGCTCCTGTGTTACATTTACATTTCTGTGCACCCAAGGAAGTGAACCATTTCAGTTGTGAGCTCCCGTCTGTACAAGGAGTTTCCTGCACAGAGACCTTCATCAGTAAGACGACATTTATCACTTCAGTTATGATTGTGTGTTTGGTCTCATTCTCCATCACCCTGGTTTCTTACATCTGCATCATCTCCAATATCCTGAAGATATGCTCTGCTGAGGGCCGGTTCTACCTGCAGTTCCCACCTCACTGGGGTTGTTCTGTATTATGGGGGTGCTTTGTTTCGATATCTGAGACCCAATTCAGCCTCTTCGGTGGTTCTGGACAGACTCTTCTCCATCCAGTACAGTATCTTAACTCCCATGTTAAATCCTTTCATCTATAGCCTGAGAAAGAAGGAGGTAAAGTTAGCTCTGGGGAATATACTAGGGAAAATGTAAAGCATGTAAATGTGTTTCTAACATTTGAAAAGAAACTAATGGGGACAGAGTTAAAACATTCTGATGTCTTATAAATGATTTGCATGGGCATTTATTTTACAAAAAAATTAAGTTCTCTATTAACTATTAAAATATTTGTACTGTTATGGCTATCCTTAGTCTATCCTTTCCTAAATGTACTGTAGAAACAGAGAAACGTGAAAGTTGATGAAGTTATCTGTAGCCAAGAGTGTCTGAAATAGTATACTTTTTCTTTTCCCATTTTTGTTCCAGGGAGGGAGAATGAGTCTTATGGTTATGGCATTGACTTGAGAAAGATTGATGCAGTATTAGTAAGTCATATTAACAGAGGACCTACTTCTGCTTCTCACGGGTGAGATTGCCCTGCACTTTCTGCACAACAGGATAGACGTTCAAGTATTTCTTCAGGAAAACGAGACTTGGGTTCGGGATCCTCTTTTGTCTTAGTGACGTCAAATTCTCAGTTTCCTTTTTCTTGAGACTGACCGTTCCACTAGGCAATATAAAAGACTGGAGAGATGCCAGTCTTCACCTTCTCTGTTGGGAAATCTAGGCTACTTTGCAAGCAAAGATTCTAGAGTTAGGGGCCAGAAAAGTAGCAAGAAAGAAGGAGCCCAGGTCTCTAATGAATTGCCTTTAAAGCACAGCTGGAGGTGCTGCTTACTACAACAACACTAAAAGGGGAAACCTGTGTTTTGATCCCAGCTTTCAGGCCTGCTTATCTAGTGATAATACAGAAGAGGAGGAAACAGGCTTCTGAGACTAACTGACCCAATGACTCCTTTCTCCCATCTGAGTGCCATAATCACTAGGCTACACAGTCTTCATGTCTCCTTTGCACTCTCTTTCCATCTCTACACTTCTTTTCTGTGTAGAAAATGCCTCTGACCCAGTGAAAGGAGTGGTGGAATGCTCTTGCACTTTAGCCAATATCCCAGTGATAGCAGTGTTATGGTCAGAGATGGGGATTGATTCCCTTTAGGTTGAAAAGAGCCTGGATATCAGAGATCCCACTCCTTGGGTGCCAGGCCATGTCTCTTTCCCTTTCCCTCATAATATCAGTGTTAGTTTAGACCCTTGGAGAATCTGGCCCCACACCTAAAGAGCATTCCAGGTAAGCCCTTATCTTCTGCATGTCCAAGTGGCCAGTTTACATGTCCCATTCAGTGTCTGGATCGTGTGATTCCTGCTTTCCAAACCTGAAAAACAAATCCTTTTTCACCTTAAGTATCAAAGTGTCACCTAGAGACATAACTGCTATTCGGGCACAATTAATGCACTCCTTCCCCATGTGCAATGTGGATGTGTACTTGCCCCCACAACTACTGGGCATACAGAGTAGGCTGCTGTCTGGCTTGGCAGGGACATGGCTCTGCACACACATAACTAAACATAAGTCTTCAAACTGTATCCTTAGCAAAGGTGAGGAAGAAGAAGAGCCCTCCCTGGACACTGTCTAACCTGTGCCCCAGTACTTAGAGCACTGGTCTGGTACTTTTTAGATTTATGATTCATTATGAGCCAGAATCAGAGACATGCAGGGTGAAGCTCTCCATGGGTCAGACGGGACCAACAACCTTAAAGCAGATCATATGATTAGTCAAGGAGCTGAAAATACACCAACACATCAGTCAAACACCACACAGAGGGAAGCAGAAAGTAGAACAGCAGATTGGGCAAAGGAAAGGGATGAGGTTAGCAATTATGCAGGGTAAAGGGTTAAATTGTGACAAGTGGGCCAAAAAAGATGGTCCCTTCTACACTACATTAGGTCTAAAATATATGGATGTATTTTACTTTCTTTTTTAGATGGGAAGCATAGGACAGGGGGAAGGGCACTAGAAAAAAACAAAAATGAACTTATTAGAACCCTGATTCTCTTGCTGTGTGTTAGGGCTGTGCAAAACAGCAGCATTCCACTTCGTTTTATTTTGATTTCGTTAGGATTAATGTATTTTAATGAATTAAATAAAGATTTAATTGATTGAATTAAATAATGATTTAATGATTGAATGTTTCCTGGGTAGACTAAGAACATAATCATATCTTTGCATTAGGAAGACAGAACTGCAGTTCTGCTGTTGTTGTAACTGGTCTAAATGTCATACATTTCATAGACATAAGGGCTGGAAGGGACCTCAAAAGATCATTGAGTCCAGCCCCCTGCCCCAGGGGCAGGAAGTCATCTGGGGTCACAGGATCCCAGCAAGATAAACATCCAATTGACTCCAAAAGGTGCTTGCACGACCTCTGCTGGCAGTCGGTTCCAGGTCTTGAGGGTTCAGACTATAAAGAAGTTATTTCTTATGTCCTGGCTGAAAAGGTCTTAAAGAAATTTGTGCCTGTTTGACCTTGTCAACCCATGGGGCGCTTTGGTGAACAAGCATACCCCCAGATTCTAATATACGCCCCTTATATACTTATAGGAAGCCACCAGGTCCCCCCTGAGCCTGCACTTTTCCAGGCTGAAGAGTCCTGTAGCTCTCAGCTGCTCATCATAAGGTCTGTTTTCCTTCCCTCTGATCATGCACATGGCTCTCCTTTGGACTCACTCAAGCTTCTTCACATCCTTTTTAAATTGTGGAGCCCAGAACTGGATACAGTACTCCAGCTGCGGTTTCACCAAGGCTAGTCCCAGTTACTTTGAAAACTCTGAATAAGAAGAAAGTTGAGCAAAGAGAAGTTTGTGTCTGGCTGTCAGATGGAGAAAGGGAAAGAGGACAAAGCAGAATCTTCAGACCAGACAATGGTAAAAGGACAAAATCTGCAGTAGCAGCTGCCCAAGACCACCAAATCAGCTGCAAAGCTGCATGGATGAAGTGACACAGGCAAAGGTAGAGGAATCTAGAGGGAGGCATGCAATATTTTTTCTAGAACATTAGAGATGGCACCCTGGCTACAGAGTATGACCTTGAGTGCCTCACTTCTCAAAGATCTGTGACAGTGCAGAAGGGGGTGACTGCAGTGTGCTTGAGATCATTGGCACTGTGAACACATTCTTGAAAGTGTATGATATCATGTGCAAAGGTAGCAGATATTAGACAGGGACATGACTGGAATGTCTGCCTCAGATAGTGACCTGGTGAGTCCACTCTCAGTATACTTTTCGTATACTGAGACCATTCACAATAATTGTCCTCTCAGGGAGGGAGCAGTAGGGCTGTGTGGGACTTTGGAAAAAGCTTCAGATCCAGAGAAGCTTTGGATGCTTCAGCATCTGAAGCAGCATGTCCAGATCAAAGCACTGGCTTCTTTAGGCTTTCCAAAGTAGTTCAGAGCTTCCGCTCAGGCTTTCCAAAGTGGTTCGGATCTGCACAGTGGTGCAGTTTCACAAACACTTGTGACATGGGTGCTTGTGCAACTGTCTGTCTTAGGGCATGGGAGACGCTACTGCAGGCCTGACTGCTAAGCGACTGTGTTACCAGTTACCAATCAATAATGATTTAGTCAGGGACCAGCTTAATACACAGTGCCTAGACAATGTAAACAGTCATTTACCATCAATTAACACCTATACAAGCAAAGACTAAAGAGAGGAAAGAACCAATACAGACAATCAACTGCCCCAAGATAGAGACAGTCAGTTGCACAAGCACCCATGTCGCGAGTGTTGCCTGTCAGCAGCTAGGGATGCACGGCTCCAGATACCAGAAGCTCTTCACCAATCTCCTCCACAGCTGGCAGACTTCATGGCCTAACCAGGGGCTACCATCCCTGCAGCTTTCACCCTGCTGTGCCTTAACACATGCGGTGTCACCCATGTCATGAGATTTGCTTGTCCGCAGCTTGAGGTGCAGTTTCCCCAATACTCTTACACCAATCTGCTTGAAACTTGGTAGACTTTGTGCCTCACCAGGAGCTACCACCCTTGCAGTTTTCATTCCTTGCAGCGTAACACATACATGTGACATAAGTTTTGCTTTCAGGAATTTGGGGTACAGTTCCCCCAAACCCTTGCACCGATCTTCCTGAAACTTGGCAGACTTTATGCTTTCAGCAGAGGCTACCATCCTTACAAGTTTCATCCAAATCAGACAAAAAAACAATAGTTATAGATATTTCATTGATTCCCCATTATATCCTATGGCTGGATCTTCAGGGCGGCTCTGAAGCTTTGGAGTAGCTTCAACTGGATTGAAGCAGAAACCTAGTCTGGAGCTCCAGATGAGATCCCTGGCATCTGAAGCGGCTAGATCCGAAGCCAGATCAGATTACTGCCAACTCACACAGGCCTAGAGAGCAGCAGAATTTACTAAAAAAGGAATCTCAGATGGAGTTGTAACTAGGTACATCTTTATTCAGTCCCCATGTGTCTATTCAACAATGCATTTTATAGGCTTTAATCATATACTTGGTTTCAATCTCCATTGTTTTGCCATAGTTTGTTGTTATATATATTTTTGTGTATACTCATATGTTCTCTAATGGCAACAGACACTTATGCTTATGTAGCCCCAAATCTGACCCCTGAAAACCTGCCTCCTGTATATGCCTTCTCTCCCAGTCAGTCCAGCTTATTTTAGGCTAAAGGGTGACATTGCTACATAAGGCAAATCAGCTGTTTCCAGGAGATATCCTGGAAGAGTTAGTCCTTTTCATTGGGAAAACTCATGTCACCCATAGCGCTCCTCATTCATGCTGTGGGACAATGGTCAACACGTATTCCCAGGGCTTCAGGGGCCCAAATCTGTATTCCCCAGGGATTCTTAGAAAAGATCAGGCCTCTCAATCCCCTTAAGCACTGGCCTCACTTTCTCCACTTACAAAGACAAGCCCAGGGTAATATCAGGTTTCATCTTCATAAGCAGAGAAAGCCATGGTCTCCTGCTTCTGAAGATACACTCCTGGGACATCCTGGAAGAGTCTTCATTATTATGGGAACCCAGGATTCCTCACTTACGTATAGGCAGACCAGAGATCATAGGGGCATGTCTCCATAAATAGGAAAACCTTAGGGATTTGAGGAGGAAGAGCCTGTGCAGAAACTCATTGGGTCTGCAAGATTGGACTATTGAGACTCCGGAGCACCTGCTCAAGGCTGATTAAGATTATAGGCAACTTCAGGCCTCCCACATTCTCCCTCCACAAAGCAAACAGGTGTTGGACACAGAATGTCAGCATAATCTAGTATGACTTTTGCCATGGCAACACATTTTGCTTATTTTGGTCTGGAAATGAGTATCAATGGCTGCTCACCTGGCCTGTCTGCTGCCAGAAAATAGCAACATCTGTCCCTATTCTGACAATGTGATTTTATTTTTTTCCCCTTTTCCTCTCCTTAGCTCTTTTCTCAGTCCTGATTTATCCACTCACCACTTCATCTCTCAATGTCATGTTGCTTCCTGCTTCAACATGTTAAGTTAGAATCACCCCAGCCCCATTATGTCTCATCTAAACTTCTCATAGATCCACAGCACAATCCTCTCCACACATCTAAACCCTCCAATTGGTTCCATCTCCTGTCATGTTAGGACCACTGGGATTAAATCCCAAAGCAGCCTAATCAGCAGGCAGAGGCAAAGTCCACAGCACTACCAGGAAGCTGGTCAGACCGAGTCTCCTGCCCAGCTTGCTTCCTTCCATGAGGACATTGATGAGGAGTCAGGTGACAAGGAGCAACATATGGGAAGTAACTCTTTATACTAATTTCTTCTTCATACTAAGATCTTGGAAGTACCCCAGTGCTCAACAGTTTTTTTTTCCTTTTGAACTAGCGTATGGGGAAAAAAAGCAAAACAAAACAAAAACTTGGGGTACATTAGACCTCCTTCAGGAGCCCTTTCAGACAAAGAGCATGAGATCCCATAATATAATACAGTATATCCCCCAATTTGGGGAATTTCTGAATGCTTAGGGACATTCAGCCAGGAGAATTTCCACACTACACAACAGACTCAGAAGCAATATTATAATAGGAATTGTTAGACCCCGACTCCATGCAGCACCCAGTGACTAGGGAAACGATGATCCAATTGCTCAGGGATCCAGTTCCTCAGGGAGCAAACAGGGAGCAAACACCAGCACACATTGCTCACAACAGCTTTATTCAGAATGGAGACAGCTTTAGACTAGCTCCCAAAGAAACTGGAGAGCCACACTGAACATTAGTTCTTTTCACATTTATACATCTGGGTTCATGCTCATTAACATTTACTCCACCTTTGCCCCTCCTTTGTTCTACCTATATTCCCTCCTATCTCAAGCTCCACCGCTGTTTATGGTGGACTTCATTATCATGTAATTTCCTATGCATTTCGTTCATTTACATGGCTTTTTTCTATGAGCACGTGCTCAAGACCATGAACCTGGCTTCTCTTGGTCAACTGCTGTTTGTTGCTGACCCCTTCTTCATTTCCAAGGTATTATTTCTGCTTTAGCTCTTGATGACAGCTGATGGGCTGCATCTTGTTCTCCTTACACAATAAGTCATATATCCTATACACTACCACATTGTTAGGACACTGCTTGCCTAAGCATCTTGCAATGTTATTTTTAATATATCATTCTGCCTTGTGGTTAGCAGCTTTGATGGCCACAGGCTAAAGCCTTTATTCAGCTGCAAAGCCAGAGCTCCTCAAGATCCAAATATTATCACCCTAATAGGAATGCCCAACTTTGGGTATATCAACCAAGAGAATAGGTCCCCTTCTTACACTCTTCAGTGAAAAGCAGGTCATTAGCCAAATGGCTGGCATCCTAGGAGGTTATGAGACAGTTTGGGGTGGTGGATTGTTTGCCTACTGGGGAGTTTGCCTAGTGGGGAGTTGTCATGGGACGAGGATAGATTGTGTAAACTTCCTGAAACCATGAAGATCATGAGAAACCCTCAATATCTCAGTCTCTTTTACAGTCCAAAACATTCCCCAGATTAATTACTGCATATGTGTACTCCATGACAGTAACCACTATCTTTTCAACATAAATAAGATTAGAAATCAGAGATGTATCATCATCAGAAATTATGTAAGCAGTCTTTCCTCACCAATGCCTTAATTCTAGTTCACCTCCAAGTTACCCAAGTGCTGTCCTATTCCACCATGCCTGAATCTCTGAAAAAATGTTTAATAGGTCAACTTTTATAACGCCTATTCATCTTAGTTTGAAGATTACATTACACAAAGTTTCAGGGAGAGGACCAACCACCTATCTCTTCTATTACCCAACCCTTTGAATCGGTGTTGTTTTTGGGGAACCAACATGGCTAGAATGTTTGAACACAGATGCCTTATGTACAATCTAGGTGCTAGAGAGGCAAGATGGAATTTGGTTCTAAAGGGGTTTTTGTTCTGTTATTGAAAAAAGAAGTAATTGTAAAAATGATGGTTTTTTCCACTTCCCACGAGGAAAAGACCTTCCATAAAAAGGTGGGTGTCTATTCAAGGAAAAGGAAAGATACAGCAGGGAGGAAAACTTATCTGTGTGCAGTGATGTCATCCTGGCAAAAGAAAGATTTTTCAGGGGCATTGGCTCAAACATGGTAACAAATCCTGGTTTTTGGCTGTTCCCTACTACATGTTTACAGGGGATGAGGGGGGCAAGTGAAGTGAGTCTTCAAACATGGAATTGATTGGAGAATGAGGGGAAAAAACAAGAAGGAATGTGAGGTCTAGGGATATGGGGAGGGTCTAAGATGCATGGCCAACGGGGGCATTTGGGAGGAAGACTGGAGTATGATTATGGGTACATGATGGTTCAATTTTAGGATTGATCCAGACATAGGCAGTTACTTATTGTGTTACCTTAGGCACGCTGGGGTAACACCAGGTATCCATTACAGTCTGAGTTGTCAGGTGGAGGGTTTAGGCAGTTGCATGATCAGGGAAAATGGTAGTTCAAAATAGGGAGGTCTAAACACAGCAGAAGCACTGTAGCAAATCTGGGAGAAGCAAATCAGGAGTCCAGGAATCAGACACAAGAGTGTGGTTTCTGGGACAAGTCCCACAAGAAGTCAGAGTATTTTTATATTCCCCCTGTCATGGGGTGCACAGTTCCCATAGGTTTCTCCTGGTCACTTGACTCCACATCAGTGTCCCTATAGTAGGGACTAGGCTGGGCAGCAGTTTGGGCCTGACCTGCTGTCTGGTAGCACTCTGGACTTTGCCTCTGCCTGCTGGCTAGACTGTTTGGGGTTTGAATCCTAATGGCCCAAACATGACTAAAGTTGAAACCAATTGGAGAGATTAGACATGTGGAGATGGTTGTGTTGTGGATTCTGCAAAGATTGGGATGAGATTTATGAGATGGGGTTGGGGTGATTAAATTGGCAAGGAGATGAGGCTATAAACATAATATTGGGAGCTAAAGAGGTGAGTGGATAAGGCTGGAACTGGGAAAACAGTTAAAAGGAGGAAAAGGGGAAAAATGAAACATAGACTTTAAGCGTTGGAAAAGACATTTCCTTTGCCCCCTTACAAATGTATACTAGAAGAAACTCTTTGCTATGGCAAAAATCAGAAATATTTGTAGCCACAACAAATGTAGTAATACATTGTGTTTCCCTTCAGTGGCCAACATCTATTTGCTTTGTGGAGGCAGAGTATGGTAAGCTTGGAGCCATCCAAGCTGCCTTTGGCAGGTTTTTGAGGATCTCTAGAGGCTAATAATGCACACTAGGAATTTCCATGCTGGGTTGGAACCCTAAAGTCCCTGAAGCACCTGCCTGGCTTCCCCTGCCCATAGACAAGTACTCTGAGATACTTCAGGGCACATCCCCATAAATAGGGAAAGTTTGGGGTTTGCTATCCATGGAGACATGTCCCAGAGATCATTGGGATGTATCTTCAAGAGGGGTGAAACTTGGACTCTCCCCATTTATAAAAGACACTTCCAGGATGCCCCATGGCAATATCACTATGGGCAGAAAAAAAGTATTTCTCTGTTTAAAATGACTCAGCCTGAGATTCCCTGTGGCATACGTCTCTAGGAGGGGGAAGCACTGGACAGATGCTCTGGGGCTTGAGGAGCCCAATTCTTTTGTAGGAATATCAAGGCATACAGGATTGGGCCTCTGAACCCCTGGGAAAACATGTTGCCCATTGTCCCACAGTTTTAATGAGCAACACAATGGGTCACCTGTATTTTGTTGAATGAGGGGGATCAATTCTCACAGATGTAGGGCACAGGTTTGCAGAAATCAGATTTGGGGGCTACAGAGTTCCATAGCTTCAGAGTTGGTAGGGTCCAAAGGGACCTGAGCAGATCATCAAGTTCAACCCCCTGCCATGGGCAGGAAAGAATTCTAGGATCAAATGACCCCGGCTAGGTGATTATCTAGCCTCCTTTTGAAGACCTCCAGGGTAGGAGCAAGCACCACTTCCCTTAGAAGTTGGTTCCAGATCCTAGCTGCCCTAACTGTGAAGTAGTGCCTCCTGATGTCTAGCCTGAAACTACTTTCAATCAACTTCATAGTTTCATAGTTTCTCAGGAGGAACCTGAACAGATCATCTCGCCTGACCCCCTGCAACAGGCAGGAATGAATGCTGGGTTCACAAGACCCCAGACAGGTATTCGTCCAAACTCCTCTTGAATTTGCCCAAGGTAGGGGCAAAGACCAATTCCCTGGGAAGATGGTTCCATATTTTGGCCATCCTAACTGTAAAATATTGCCTTCTGATCTCTATTCTAAATCTATTCTCCATCAGCTTATGACTATTGTTCCTTGTCACCCCAGATGGTGCTGGGGAGAAAAGAGCTCTGCTTATTTGCTGTTGATCCCCCCTGATGAGCTTGTAGGCAGCCACCAGCCTCCTTTTCCTGAATGCTGAACAGGTTCGGGTCCTTCAGTCTCTCCTCGTACAGCCTGTCCTGCTGCTCTCTCACCAGGTGGGTGGTCCTCCTCTGAAACCTCTCCAGGCTGTCCACATCCCTTTTGAAGTGTGACGCCCATTACTGGACGCAGTACTCTAACTGTGGCCTGACCAAAGTTGCATAGAGCGGGAGCATCACCTCTCTGGACCAGCTTGAGATGCACCTTTGAATGCATGACAAGGTATGGCTGGTTTTGCTGGCCGCGGTCTGGCATTGGCGGCTCTTGTTCATCTTGGAGTCAATAATGACTCCAAGATCCCTTTCTGCTTCTGTGCTTTCAAGAAGGGAACTAACCAGCCTGTATGTAGTCTGTGAATTCCTTCTCCCAAGGTGCAGCACCCTGCATTTGTCTACGTTGAACCCCATCCTATTCTCATCTGCCCACTTTTGTAGTCTGTCTAAATTTAGTTGCAGCCTCTCTCTCCCTTCAAGTGTGTCCACCTCATCCCACATCTTAGTGTCATCAGCAAAGTTGGACAGCGTGTTTTCCACCCCCCCCATCCAAGTCACTGATAAAGATCTTAAACAGTGTGGGCCCGAGGACTGAGTCCTGGGGTACCCCACTGCTCACATCTCACCAGGTTGAGTATGACCCATCCACCACTACTCTCTGGGTGCTCCCCATAAGCCAATGTTTTACCCATCCAACTGTGCAGGCATCAATGCCGCAGTCACTTCATTTATTGATGAGCATGGGGTTAGAGACAGTGTCAAAGGCCTTCTTAAAGTCTAGAAAGACTATATCCACAGCGACACCATCATCCAAGGATTTAGTTACTTGTGGCCTTTATTCCTAGTTACTCTGGGTAGTGCTCAGGGGAACAGGGACTCTCCCATTCCCCACTGGTCCCCTCTGCTAAGTTTATAGATGGCCACCAGATTCCCTCTCAGCCTTCTCTTGTGGGGACTGAACAGGTTCAGGTCCCGTTGCCTTTCCTGCTGACCCCGATCATACGAGTGGCCCTCCTCTGGACCCTCTCAATGCTGACCACATCCCTCCTGAATTTCAGCACCCAGAACTGGACGCAGCACTCCAAATGCAGCCTGACCAATGTCACATAGAAGGGGAGGATCACCTCCTTGGACCTGCTTGTGACCAGATTATAGGTATGCTGCCAGCTCTTTCTCTCTAGGTGCAGTGCCCTGCACTTGTCAGTATTGAATCCCATCCTATTCTCATCTGCCCACCCCATAACCTGTCCAGATCAAGTTGTAGCCTGTCCCACCCTTCTAGCATGCCCGCCTTTCCCCACATCTTAGTGCCATCCATGAATTTGAACAAGGTGCTTTTCACCCCCTTGTCCAAGTTGTTCAGAAAGATGTTGAACAGTAAGGGCCCAAGGACTGAGCACTGGTATAGTCCTCCTTGGTGATGGCCCCTCCATTTCACCAGGTGTACACCCCCTTTTTAGGTTTCAGACATTCCTGAATGCCTTTGGTGAGCCATGGGGGCTTTGATCATAAAAGGCAACCAGGTTGGTCTGACAGGACCTGCCCCTTGGAGCAACCTTACCCCCTTTGATTCTTATTGAGACTGTCACTCTTCGGGCTCGGAGGATTGTCTTCTTAAGGAATGACCACTCATCTTATACTATCATCTCCCCTACCCGTTGGGACCTCAGTGCCTCTCCTACTAATCTCCTTAACTCATTAAAATCAGCCCTCCTGAAGTCAAGGGCTACTGCTTTGCTGCAGGCATTTGACACCCTTCACTGGATAGTGACTTCCAGTAGGCGATGATCGCTATTGCCCAGGTGGTCGAGAACCCAAAGTCCCCTCACCAGGTCATCACCTGTGGCCAGGACTAGGTCCAGCAAGGCATTTTCCTTGGTGGGACTGTGTACCACCTGGGTTAGGTACAGGTCCTGTATCTCAGCTAGGAACCTACGTGAGCAGTCAGACCTGGATGACTGCTCTTCCCAGCAGATGTCTGGGTAGTTTAGGTCACCCATGATGACCATCCCTTGAGTTAACTGCCTCCATGATCTGACTTGAGAATTCCTGGTTCAGCTCTTCCCCCTGATTTGGTGGTCTGTACTAGACACCCACCATTAAGTCCCTTTCCCTATGACTCCCTTGTATTCTTACAAAGAGCACTTCAGTCTGCCCCTCCAGTGACCCTGTTTTATTTGTTGAGGATGTGTTTTGCCCTTTGACATAGAGTGCCACACCCCCACCTTTACTCCCCATTCTATCCTGCCTATACAGTCTGTAGCCCCTAATGTTTACCACCCAATCATGGGTTGAATCCCACCAGGTTTCAGTGAACCCTACTATGTCTGGGTTTATGTTAGCTAGAAGGAGGGCAAGTTCCTCCTGCTTGTTTCCCATACTATGAGCATTAGTGTAGAGGCATTTAAGGCCTCCTATGGGTGCTTGCAACACCCACTTGATCCTAGAACTATCCAGACCCCTGTCACTTACCTTGGTTCTTCTTGTGCTCATCAACTGTCTTGGCTGGGAAGTGTTCTCATGTCTCCCTGTGACCCCATGCCCTGGCGAAGCTAGTTTAAAGCACACCATATGAGATTAGCCAACCTGGAAGAGAAGAGAGGTATCACTGTCTGTAGCCAGTAGAGAATATACATGGATACACAAATAAGAAAACCAATAAACTATAGAAAAAAAAAGAAAATGGAGATTTGAAACCTCTTTCATCAAAGCCTGTATAGCAGTGTATTCATGAATAAAAACAGTGTCAGTGAATAAAGACATTCACAACTCTATGAGACATATTCTAGTTATGGCCCTCATTAATATCTGCTACCTTTGCACATGCTATCATATACCTTTAAGAATGTGCTTACAGTGACAGTGATATCCTGTCTCAATCACACTCCAGAGTCACTCCCTCCCTCCCTGTCACAAAACTCTGAGCAGTAAGACACTCAAGGTCATACTCGATAGCCAGGCTGCCATTGTCAGAGATATCAGATGATGCAGCCTTGTGTTCTAGATTAAATATCTGGTGTCACCCTCTAGATTTCAACTTTGAAGGTAATTGGGTGGTCCCACAAAACTGCTAGTGTTGATTTTCTGCTTCGGGATCCTTTCTATTTCCAGTCTCCTAGATCTGCTAGTTGCTCATCTTTCAACAGTTTCTGGTCTCCTCCTTCCCTTTCTCTGTTTTCCAGCCACAAACAATGCTCCTTGCACAACTCTCTTCTTACTCAAGGCTTTCAAAACAACTGGAACCATCTCAGTTATAACAGTAGCAGAAATAAAGTTATTTCTTTCCCAGCCAAACAAGCTATCTTTATCATGTTACTCCACAAAAAAATCAGAAGTAATTCTATCAACTCCTGTTCCTAGGGGTTTTTCTGAAAGTAGCTTCAACATACAGCATCATGTCTCTAACAAATTTATAGTGTAATATACTCTATTGTTTAACACACTTTTTCCAACACTCCCCCCACCTTAAAAATACACAAGTTGATATCCTAGCCTTTTTAGACTCACTGCCATGTGGGCTAACCTGTTCATCAGACATGCCACAAATGAACCTTTCACTCTTCCCTGAGTGTCAATTGTATCCTTTTTCTCTGCCCAATCTCCTGCTCTGCTTTCTACTTCCTTTTCTGTGGTCTCTGACCTATCTGCTGCTCTACTTATGGCTACCTGCACAGTCTGTTGCTATGATCTCTGCTTCCTGACTTATCAGCCACCACACTGCCCATTTACAAGTCAATCTGCTGCATGACACACACAGAGGGTGCTTTTGCCTCAGGTTGGCCAACCCTAGTCTTACTTGACTAGACTAGAACATCTCCTAGGAATGAATGAATTGTTCTCCTCTGCCAGAGAAGATACAAGACTATATCTTCAACAAATATCTTCATCATCAGATCATAGGCTGCTCACGAGTAGTAATGGTGGCATTGATCTTAACCTTTTTGATTAAAAATATTAATTTTGCAAAATTTAAGATTTGCCTCTCTAACCTAGCTGTCACCTGTGATAGTGAGATATAGAGGTCTCCTGCTCCAAATACTAATAATACATTTTATTTAAAAACTGTTTTGAGGAACATTTGCTCTGCAGGGCAAAGAGTATACTTTACCTTCTGTAATGAGAGGTTCTTGGAAGGTCTTAACTTTTCTTTTTGAAATGTAATTATACTTTCTTACTTTGTCCCCTTCTTCATCCCCATGTCACAATCTATGTCTTCTAAATGGCGTGGAGCACTCCTGCCAATCCCCAGCAGCAGCTGGAGGTAAGCGGGGCCCTGTGGTGGGAGGGACTAGCCCAGCCCAGCTGTAGGGTGGCTAGACCAGAGCTGAGAAGGGTCTTACCCTGCCTAGGCCTCTGCTTGTCCCAGCCCCACAAGGAGAGAGTAAGGGAGGAACGGGGGTACTCACTGGCCCTTCTACAGTTAGGCAGGGTCCCCCCAAGTTCTGGGCAGGGACCCCCACACCGGGAGTAATTTGGATTTAGTGGTGGGCCCACTTCATATGCACACAGTTTAAAAGGGCCCATCAACAGCAAGAAAAGATCAGTTTGGCCTGGAAGTGGTGTGAGATGCATGAGTGAAAGCCTGCTATGCCCCCACAGTGACCATCAACTGCCATGGGGCACCGCTGCTGACCCCCAGAAGCAGCCAGAGGTAAACAAGACCCTGTGGTGAGAGAGACTAGCCCAGATTAGCTGCAGGGAGGGGCAGAGCCGAGGAGGGTCTTGCCCTGCCCCAGCCCCTGCTTCACCCAGCTCCCCAGGGAGCTGCATGACCAGAGCCATGCAAACAGGCTGTACAAATAGGCATGCTTGTCTGCCTGGCACATGACTTAGCATGGGAGTTTATGCAGGAGGGTGAGTGGGAAGGCCCCAGGCCCTGCTAGGCACCCCCCTAGGGAAGCCAGTCCCAGATGTAGCTGGCTCACTGGCAGCATGACAGAGATGAGTACATGCCACACCCCAAGAGTCCCCTTGGGACTTGCAGCCTCTCCCTCCAACTCCTCAGAGGCCTCTACCCAGACAAAGCCTATGGTTCTAGGCTGTGGGGGATGCCTGTCACTTTTTCAGGCTCTGGGGTCCAGGAGCATGGTCACCTCCCCTTGTGTGGTCTGTTCTCTGTTAGGGTCTCTGGTGCACCAGCTGGAGGAGCTGCAGGCCGCAGTCCAGAGACTGCATGCCATCAGGGACTGTGAAGGGAAGATCAACTCCTACTGCCAGGCCCTCTTTTTAAATTCAAATAGGCCTACTTCCAGGCCCGTCACCCCATTGAAGTGGAGAATTGACCAAGGTCACCTCCCAGACCAAGGGAGGACTCAGGGACCTCCCCTTCTGTCCAGCTGCAGAGTTGGACCAAGGTGGTCAAAGGCCCCAAGACCTGCTGCACCATGGTTGCCACCCCACTGGAGCTTTGGAACAGGTACAAACCTCTTGCAGATCCAGGAGAGCATGCCAAGCTGCCAGCTCCCGCAGGCAACACAGGCTCAACTGCAGGTACTGCCCCTGCTCTCCCCAAGACATAACACAAAGTCTTAGTCATGGGAGACTCCATGCTAAGGGGGACTAAGGGGGTAAGCTGCCACTCCAACCCCTTAGCCCAGGAAGTCTGCTGCTTTCCCACAGCCCATATCTGAGACATTAGGGAGAAGATCTCTGGGCTCCTCTGGCCCACTGACCACTACCCTATGCTCCTTATCCATGTGGGCACCAATGACATGGCTCGGAGAAATCCCAGCTGGGTCATGAAGCACTACAGGGATTTGGGAACAGGGATTAAGGGTTTGGGTGTGCAGGTGCTGTTCTCTTCAATCCTCTCAGTCTTGGGCTATGGGATGTGGAGGGAGAAGAGGATCAAGGTAAGTGAACCAAAGACTGTGACACTGGTGTCATTGGGAAGGCTTCAGCTTCCATGAGCATAGTCCACTCTCTGATGAGAGAGGCAGTGAGCTGCTAGGAAGGGATGACCTCCATCTCTCTCCGCTGGGGAGGAGGCTTTTCTCAGCCAGACTGGCTGAACTGCTCCACCGGGCATTAAACTAAGCCCATCAGGGGATGGGGGCACTACTGCCACTGGTGACCCACTGAGAAACCCAAGCAAAGCCAGCAGGCACTCTAGGTAGCCCACCCCTGCCCCAGCCCTGGCACACTCTGAAGGCAAGACAGGGTTCCCCAAGGGACACTTTCCTGCCTGTACACAGAATGCCAGGAGCTTGGGGAATAAACAGGAGTAACTTGTCCTCCTCCTTAACACAAATAAATATGATGTCATAGGGATAATGGACACCTGGTGGGACTCCACCCATGACTGGGCCACAGGTATAGATGGCTGTACCTTGTAAGAGACTGATCATGTCAACAAAAGTGTTGGAGGCATAGCTCTCTATGCAAAGGAAAGCTATGCATTCTTGTAAGTCAACACTGGCAACTGGGGTGGGGGAGTGACTGGAGACTCTCTGGGTGAAAGTCCATGGGGAATGTGGCACAGGGGACAAAATGGTGGGAGTCTATTACAGACCTCCTACCCAGGATTAAGAGCTTGACCTGGAGTTCACCAGGGAATTGGCCAAGGCCACACGTTCCTGGTCTGTGGTGGACATGGGAGACTTGAACTACCCAGACATCTCATGGGAAGAGCACTTGGCCAAATCTGAATGGTCACAAAGTTTTCTCACATGTGTGGATAACCTCTATCTGATGCAAGAAATCTAAGATCTGATGAGAGGTAAAGCACTGCTTGACCTGGTACTGGCAATGGGGGGTGATCTTATCAGTGACCTAATGATAGATAGGAAGTTGGGTGCCAGTGACCATGAGCTGATCACCTTCACCATCCGCTGTAAAGCTGGTGAGTCAGTCAGCCATATAGAAGTCCTCAACTTCAGGAAAGCTGAGTTTGACAAGATCAGAAGGCTTGTCAGTAAGGCCTAAAAGGGCCTCAGCCCAAAGAGGAAGGGAGTTCAGGATCAGTGGTTACTCCTCAAGAAAGGAATCCTCTATGCACAAGCAAAGTCTAGCCCATCTCTAAGGAAAGGCAGCAAAAGGGCACAGCAGCCCCCTTTGCTCTCCAGGGAACTAGTAGACCTCCTGTGTCTTAAAAGAAAGGCCTACAAAGTTTGGAGGACAAGATCTACCTCCAAGGAGGAATATTCTGCACTGGTCCAGACCTGTGGAGACCAAACCAGGAAAGCAAAGGCTGCAACTGAACTCCAACTGACTACAAATATCAAGGACAATAAAAAGTCCTTTTTTAGATATGTAGGGAACTGAAGGAAAAGCAGGGGCAACATTGGACCCCTGATAAACCAGATGGGACATCTGACAACAAACACCCATGAAAAAACCAAATTGCTAAATGGGTACTTTATGTCAGTCTTTCACCAGTCCCAATGGATACCCCTGCCCATTACAGGACAGGAAGGCCTGGGTGAGGGAAATTCCTTACCCTCCATAAATGCTGACCTTGTGAAGGAACACCTTGAGAGGCTGGATAACTTCAAGTCAACCAGCCCTGACAGATTACATCCCAGGGTACTCAAGGAGCTGGCAAGCATCAAAGCCCAGCCCCTCGCATGGATCTTAGAGAACTCCTGGATCTCTGGTGAAGTGTCCAATGATTGGAAGAAGGCCAACGTGGTGCCTATCTTTAAGAAAGGGAGGAAAGTGGATCTGGCAAACTATAGACCCATCAGCCTGACCTCTATCCTAGTTAAGGTCCTAGAATCATCTCTTTGATAATATTTTCTCAACAGACTGACCGATGGCAAAATCCTAAGGGATAGCCAGCATGGGTTTGTTGCAGGTAGGTCTTGTTTGACTGAACTTATTTCCTTTTATGACCAGGTGACCTATCACCTGGAAAAGGAGGAAGAGATTGATATCATATATCATGATTTTAAAAAAGTCTTCGATCTGGTATCCCATGATCATGTCTTAGCAAAACTGGCCAACTGTGGCCTTGGCTTCTCCACAATCGACTGGCTGGGGAATTGGCTGTGTGGTTGGATCCAGAGAGTAGTAGTTGATGGAAGTCCATTGTCTTGGTGCCCTGTGACCAGTGGGGTCCCTCAAGGCTCTGTCCTTGGGCCTATATTGTTCAACATCTTCAATAATGATGGGAACATTGGTGTCAGAAGCGGACTGGTCAAGTTCACTGACAACACCAAACTTTGGGGTAAAGCATTCACACCTGAGGAGAGGAAAGCAAATCTAGGTTGACTATGACAGGCTCAAGAAATGGGTAAATGAGAACCTGATCACATTTAACACCACAAAATCCAAGGTTCTCCACCTTGGGAGGAAAAGCCCACAGCATGATTATAGGCTTGGCAGTGCTATGCTGGCTAGCAGTTCTGACGAAAGGGACTTGAGGGTCATGATTGACCACAAGATTAAACCTCCTTCAGCTTGCAGGAAGTAGTCATTGGGTCAGTCCCGCTCACAAGGACATATCATGTTCTAATCCAGGCCCTATTTAATTACAATAGATAAATGAGTCTGGGCATTGATAAAATACCCAGGCCTATCCTTTCAGTGTTGTTGCTCTAAGGAGCACCTTCAGCTGTGGTTTAAAGACAAGTGGTCAGAGACTCAGGCTTCTTTTTCCTTGCTGCTGTTCTGACCCTGACTTTTACATCGTTCCCTGCAAGGTAGCTAAGCTGCTTTACAGAAACTATGAAGAGGGCCACCTACCTAGTCTATTACAAAGCAAAATGGAAAGGTCAGTCGCCAATGACAGGGAGCTAAGGATATGTCCTCACTAAGAAAAATGAGAAAACAGAACTCAGATTTCCTGTTCCCTGAATGAATGTTTGAGTCTTTTTTCTGTTCTACAGAAGGTGCATGAGAATGTCACCCATAAGAAGCAGTTTTAATTGCTCTGGATATCAAGGGAATGGAGGTGATGAATGCATAGCTTGAGTCAGAAGATGAAGCTTTGGAATGGGCCAGGAGTTCAGGAGCACTTCCCTCTTTGCCACTAGTTCACATGAGGCACATCCGGAATCTCTGAATAACTCTTCACAAGTCTTGTTTGTATAAGTATCATAAGTGCCTAATATCCCAGAACTAGACCAGATGCCTAGCCCCTGAGAGGTAAAAATGCCTCAGTGAAGATGCCCAACATGACCAATTTGGACTGGAATGGCAAAAGCGCCAAAGTACTAAGATACAATATCTACACAGTTTTTACATGAGGTGACATGAAGAGGTATATTCATGATGCTAAACTCTAAGATTATTTACCAGGGCTGGTCCACAAAAATTCCTTCTGGAATTACTGATACTGATTACTGACAATGGGAGTCCAACAAAAATGGGAAGCGATCTAGCCAGGCAGAAATCAGTCCATCAAAGTAAATAATTCATGGCATACTAATACAATTATTCTAAAGATACTGAAATTGCAAGCATCTCAAATCAGACATTTTCGGTCCAGTGCTGGGGTGTGTAGCACAACCCGAAGGTGATTATACTACATCTTGTCTAAGAGACAGTCTGCAGGGTGCAGACACAGAACAACTCATCACAGTACTTTGTGGTGCCATACGGCATCATGCATGCCACAGGCCAAAGCTGTTAAGAGAAGAGAAAACCCCAATTCAGAAATTCCCTGAAGATGCTGGGACAGTTCTTTATTCCCTAGCCATGCTGGGCTGTGGGTAGCTCTCCAATCACACCTCCTTGGAACACTTTCCTTGATTTAAATATGACACAGAGACAGGTAAGATCATCTCAACACCAGGTCCCAAAAGGAACAAATGTTATTTTGTAACAACTAATTGGCCATCTGGGCATCAGATAAAAAAAAAAAATCCAGCAGATGATATAGAACTGATGCAAGTACATCAGATTCATTTCTGCCCTGGATGTCTCTCACCCATAAGGTACAAAATGTTCTTATTCAGAAAGCAACAGTCAGTTACCCTATTTTAAATAATTCAGATGGGAAGTGCATGTACTCACTGTCAGTCCTATGGAAGGGAAGAATGAAGCAGGAAGCATTAACATCTTATATTTCCTGAATCTTGTTTCCACTGTTGGTGAGTTTCTTCTTTTGTATTTCTATGTAATATATTATATTCATTTTCAAATCACACTGTAAATTCAGTCACAGGGAATTCAGTATCTCCAGTTTCTTCCATATGGTTAGACAGTGGAGGGCACAACAATTTTTTTAAAAGAAGCATCGAACTTGGTTTGTTTAATAATTCCCCATATTCTTACACTCAAAAAGGAAATGGATGTGCCCTGGACTTCCTCTCAAATATTATTTTTATTTATTTATTTGTGGCTGAAAACTCTGCTCTTGAATATGGCTCCTTCATGTACCCCATAATTTAAATTTTTATGCAGGGCAAAGAGTGCACTTCTTCTAATCGGAACTGTTTTTGGAATATCCAGCAGATCCCTTTTTTACTGTACCAGACCATTGTATTTTCTGTCCCCCGTATCTCACACTATATCTCCAAGGTTCTTTTTCCTGGAAATTCCACACTTTGATCTATATCCAGGCTCTGTCAGTTCATAGGATATTAAAGTGCCTCCCCTCTACTGTGATGTACAGTGAATATCACCACACTGTTTTAAAAGATTCCTTTGTGACAAAGGAACCCTTGTCTGTGGCCAACACTGGAAAAGGTAGACCTTAGTTTAGCCTAGAAACAGGTATCTTTGGCATCCAGGAGGATCATGAAATAGTACTTTTATAGCTGTGAGGGTCCATGTCTGAGAGGCAAGTCTTTTTCATTGTTGTTGTTGTTAAAGCTATGTCTGGACTACATAAACAGGTCAGAGAAGTATTGGACTAAAGTGGACCATTCCTTGATGCACAAAATATTGTTCAAAACCTTTCCATACTATCCAGTAGGCCTATTTTAAAACATTGCAAAAAATCTTGCCTCTAGCAGATTCATATCAGTTCTGAAAGCAGCAGAGATTGATGTTAAAAAAAGAACCACAGATACAAAGAATATTGCTTCCACAAAGTCCAGCACTTTGCCCTATCTCAACTTGAAAATAAAGGAGCCAAAAGGGTAAAATGAACCTGCCATTCTGATTCTCAAAAGAAGAGAAAGAAGAAAGACAATCAGTGAAGGTGAGTAGGTTCTTGCTCTGTCAAAACCAGCAGAAAAAAGCCTTTCAGAGTTAAATGTCTGTCTCTAAAAATGTGCTGCCTATGACTTCCAGGTTTTGACTCACTGGGTGAGAGGAATAGAAGTGAAAACACAGGCCTTGTTCTCTTTTGGAGCTGTGTCATTCTCAGTGATCCATCTTCCTTCATGGTCCCTCTCATCCTGGCACCACACATTTTTCCTTGTTGGTTGACATATAGACCAGCTTCAGGAGGAGGGTGCTTGGTTAAAATCCTTCCTACATGACAAAGACAAGAAATTTATCCCTCTCTCCCCTCTACCAGAGGTCTAATGATTTGGCTATTGGACTGCCAGGTGTCAAAACCTTCCTCCTGAAATACCAAAAAATGTACTTGATGTATTCTCTGAATGTGCTGTCAGCAAAAGCTATTTAGGATAGCCCAGGTAGTAATATCACTATCTAGCCCTCAAGGATAAATATTATCTCAAATCTGCATGAATCAAAAGTCCACTTATGTGGCTATATTTAGGGATATAAGCAATTTGCATATAAATTGCAGGTTTAATACTCCTTCAGGTATTCCAATGCAAAACCAACTGTTTCAAGAGGCAGCTGTGTCAGGAAATGTGCTTCAGGGAAAGTGCAAGTCATTACAAGTTGTCTTAATACAAGAAATGTTTGTGAAAACCTGGGTTGAGGTTTTTGTATGCCATGTTACTATGGTGGAAAAAAATATTTCATTTGTTTGCAGTACCCATATTAATGAAAAGCTGACAACTTAAAGGTCTAGGATGCTATGTAATTTATAGATTGAGATAGTTAATGTTAGATACTATGAAGATGTTTTCTGTGAAATACTACAAGTATTTTAGTTTAGGATATTGTTGCCATAATTAACATCATCTTTATCAACACTTTATTTTTTTAGTGACATGTTGCTTCTAGCCCCAAGAATCAAAGAGGAAACTAAATCATCTTTTCTTCTCTCCAACCCTCAGTCCTTTTCTCCCTTTCCAGTTACATACTTATCTCATTAAGAAGGTATGAGATTTCTTTACACTCTTTCTCCTGCTATCATAAGGAAGAAAGTAGGGGATGGATTTTATATAATACAAAGAAGCTTAGGAAATAAACCAGACATGAATACATTCAAAGACTTAAGAAAGCTATTCTCTTTTCAATACGGATAGTTTCTTCATACAACCCCCCCCCCTTTTTTTCATTAAAAATATATATGGTAACATGGAAGTTTAGAGAGAATGAAAAAAAGTTCTTTATATAGGAGTTGTCTTGACTCATAAGTGGGGAAGTACACTTTCTTTATCGCAATTGCTTTATTTTATTTATTCATATCTGCTTCTAGGTCCAAGATTTGGTGAGCAAATGGCCATGGGGAACCAAACGGATGTCAGCTATTTTGTTCTGGCAGGTGTTTCCAGTGACCCACAGCTCCAGTCTTTCCTTTTTGTGGTGTTTCTACTGATATACCTACTAACTATGGTGGGGAATGGCATGATCATGGTGGTGATAAGAGTTAATCCTCACCTTCGCACACCCATGTATTTTCTCCTATTCCATTTATCCTTTCTTGACATCTTCTACTCTTCAGTCACTGTCCCAAAGATGCTACAGAATTTCTTGGCAGATAAGAAAACCATTTCTTTTAAAGGCTGCCTTGCCCAGATGAGCTTAATTCTTTTGGTTTCCTCTACAGAAATTCTCATGCTATCGGCAATGGCCTATGATCGGTATACTGCCATCTGTGACCCACTGCATTACTTGGGTACCATGGATAGGCAAGTCTGCATCAGACTATTGGGTGGTGCATGACTGATCAGTATCTTTCATGTGTTGACAAATACTGCTTCTGTGTTACATTTACATTTCTGTGGGCCCAATGAAGTGAACAATTTCAGCTGTGAGCTCCCATCTCCACTAGAAGTGTCCTGCACAGAGATCTTCATCAGTAATATGACATTTCTCATTTCAGCTGTGAATTTAGGTTTGATCTCCTTCTCCATCACCCTGGTCTCTTATATGTGTATCATTTCCACGATACTTAGGATACACTCTGTGGAGGGTAGGGGTAAAGCCTTCTCTACCTGCAGCTCCCACCTCACCATGGTTGTTCTGTATTATGGGGCTGGTATGTTTCAATATCTGAGACCCAGTCCCTCCTCTTCTTGTTATTCTTGACAAACTGCTCTCTGTCCAGTATAGTATCTTGACCCCTATGCTAAATCCTATCATCTACAGCCTAAGAAACAAGGAGGTAAAGACAGCTTTATGGAATATACTGAGGAAAATGAAGGACATGTGAAAGTATTTCATCATTTGAAAATAATGTCACATGCTAGTGTAACAGATAATTAACATATTTGGATGCACATAACAGGGTGCGGTAACCTTTTAATCTGTACATAATTAAGTTCTCCCTTAAGGATAGGAATGTTTGCACTGTCATGGGCATCTTCAATATAATCTTTTTCTGAAGATGCTATAGGAGTAGAGATGCATTAAAAAAAACATAAATGCCGCTGAAGTAATCTATAGCTGAAAGTGTATAAAATCTTTTTCTATTCCAGTTTTTGTTTTTTGGGGTGAGAATGAGTCTTCAGTCTTGTGGTGAGAACAGTGAGTTGGGAAAACCATATCCCTAATGTTTCTGAACCATCATATTTAACAAGACAGATAGAAAAAACTACTCCCTGAAATACTCCGTAGTCTAGAGGCTAGGTCCCTCAAGAATGAAATGGGAAATGTGAATTCCCCTCCCTCCCCACCCCGCACCTGCTCCAATATGGGTTGAAAACTGTGACTCACATCTGATGGAAATTATGCATTAGTGTTGCACTTAACCAACAGAATTTCAGTTGATGAAGATATTTATACACTGCTATCAAATCACCTTCCATCAGAAGTAAAGACAGTTGCACTTTGCCTGACACATCCATGAAAGGCCTGGACATAAATTGTTTTCCTCTTACTTTTCACAAGAGCCTTGTGCATACATCCAAACATCGACTGAGGCCCTCATGCTGCAGCATCAAACAGGGAATTGAGGTCAAGTTGTATGTGTACTAGGTGACCTATTAGGTGATGTAGCCATGCAAGTCATGGACATAATTGACTTAAGTTGCTAAATTGCTGTTTTGTTGTCTAGTCCTACTCATCACTCCTGTGACCAGCCTCACTCCCATGACCCCACAATCTCCAAGAGGACTTATATGTGCAAAATCCTGTACAGCGTAGAAACTGTTATCATGTGTGAGTCTTACATGACAAATTCTCCTGGACCAGGTGAAATCAGACTTTAAAGTAACTAAGAAGGAAGTCTGTGGCAGCATAAGCCTGCAAATGGAATACTTTTGACTTATTTGTTGTGAGGAGCTTCTAAGCCATCTTTTCTCACTTGGCATCAAATTCTATTTCACCTCTAAGTTACCTGTGTGCACTCCTATTCCACCTTGCTTCAATCCCTGACAAATTGATTTGGTCAGCTTTTATACCACACTTTCAGGTTAGTTTTAAGATTAGGTTACATAAAGTTGCAGGGAAGAGGACCACCTACCTATATTTAATATTACCCTACCTTTCCACTGTTTTTTTTTCCCTTTGATATGCAACCTGGCTAGAATGCTGAAACTTAGGTGCCTCAGCTACAGCCTAGGTGCTTCAGAGGTGAAGTTGAATTTGACTGTAAAGGGTTCTTCTGTTTTATTATTGAAGAAAGAAGTTGTGAAAATGATTTTTCCGTGCTGCTCATGAGGAAAGGATGGTCCATGAAAAAACAAAATGCCTAGGTTTGGGAAGAAGAAAAGACACAGCAGGGAGAACAGCTCAGTTGTGTGCTATGATATCATAATGAGAACATAGAGTCCCCTGAAGGTGGATTTGCTCAAATATTGTATTAAGTTCTGGTTCTTAGGTGCTCCTTACTGTATTGGTAAGTGGGAAGTGGGGCCCATGAAATAAGAAGAGTGAAGCATGTAATGAATAGAAGAATGAGGGGAGAAAACAAAAATGGAATATAGCATCTAGGGATACAGAGAGGGACTGAGACTCATGGCCAAGGCAGGGTATTTGGGGGAGACTGTAATGATATTATTGAATTGACTTAGCAAGATACCTTAGGGAGGCTGGAGTCACTTTAGCTATCCATTGCAGTCTGAGTCTTCAGGCAGAGGGTTGAGACAGCAGAATGTTAAGGGAAGATGGTATATCAGAACTGAGAGTCCCAAACAAGGCAGGGACAAGGACTGGGGCAATGCAAGGAAAGGGTCCAAGATGCACACACTATAGTTTGATAATAGAGAGATGTCCTACAGGAATTAGGAGTGGTTTTATAGTGTCCCTGTCAGGGATCACTATTCCCATTTGTTCCTCTGGGTCACCTGGCCCCTCAATAATTTCCTTATGGGAGGGATCAGGCTGGGCAGGGGCTTGTATCTGACCAAGTGCCTGGTGGTGTTGTGGACTTTGCCTCTACCTGCTGGCTGGGCTTCTTTGGGTTTGAATACCAATGGTCCTAACATGACTGTAGATGGATCCAAGTTGAGGGATTAGAAGCATAGAGAGGATTATGCTGTGAAGCCCTAGGAAAATTGGGATGAGACCTAAGAAAAAGGGATAGGGGTAATTATGACTTTGCAAGGTGATGACAGGATAATCATGGCATTGGAAGCTTAAGAGGTGAATAGATAAGGCCAGGACTAAGAAAAGAGCTAAGGGGAAGAAAAGGGGGAAAAAATGAAACACAGACCCTAAGGATAGGAATGGACAATGCCTTTTCTCCCTTAAAAAAATTATGACAGCAGAAAGGCCAAGCAAGCAGAAATACACACTCATTTCCATGCCACAAATAGGCCAAAATTGGTGACCATAACAGAAAAGTAACAAGTTGTTCTGCTTTTCAGTGGCCAACATATGTATGCTGTTGAAGGAAAAATGGGAAGTGCAAAGCTGTGTGCACTCTCTATCAGCCTTGGGTGTAGGTCTGCTTGAGACTCGAGGGCACTCAATCCTGTTCACCCCAGGTATTTTTGCACAGGATTGAACCCCTTAAGTGCCCAAGTGCCTTTCTGACTATCCCTAATTAGAGAAATGTATCCCAGGGAATTTGGGGCACATCTCCATATTGAAGAACATTTGGATTTTGCCTATTTATGATGACATACTCCAAGGCCTCTGAGGGTCCAGGACCTGGAAGCCAATGTACAGGCATTCATAGATTCATAGATTGTAGAGTCAGAAGGGACCATAATGGATCATCGTGTCTGACCCCCTGCCTCTGGCAGGAAAGAGGGCCGAGGTCAGATGACCCCAGCCAGGTGACTATCTAGTCTCCTCCTGAAGACCTCCAAGCTAGATGATAGCACCACCTCTCTTGGAAGCCCATTCCAGATTTTGGCCACCCTTACTGTGAAAAAATTTCTTCCTAATATCTAACCTAAATCCACTGTCAACTAGTTTACACCTGTTATTCCTATCACTTCCTGGGGCACCTTAGTAAACAACGCTTCCCCTATTTCCCGTTGACCTCCCCTAATAAATTTATAGGTGACCACAAGATCTCCCCTCAGCCATCTCTTGTGAAGGCTAAAGAGATCCAGCTCTCTCAACCTCCCCCCATAAGGTCTATCACAAAGGCTATTAATCATGCAAGTGGCCCTCCTCTGGACCCTCTCCAGATTTTCCGCGTCCCTCTTGAAGTGTGGCACCCAAAACTGGACACAGTACTCCAACTGCAGCCTGACCAGTGCCGCATAGAGGGGGAGCATCACCTCCTTTGTTCTATTAGTCATGCACCTGCTAATGCA
>JAGPOW010001603.1:1475480-1512542 GCA_030014935.1 Caiman crocodilus | reverse complement strand
AAGAGGAGGTTAGATAGGCATCTAGCTGGGGTCATCTAGACCCAGTACTCTTTCCTGCCTATGCAGGGGGTCGGACTCGATGATCTATTGAGGTCCCTTACGACCCTAACATCTATAAATCAATGAATCTATGAGGGAAATACATCAGAGTCATTTCTGCTTTGGCTGTTTCCCACCCATAAAGTTCAAGATGGTTTTATTCAGCAGAGCAGCAGTTGGTTACCCTATTTAAAAATAATTCAGGTATGAAATGGATATACACTCTCTCTTTCTTCTCTCATTCCTAATCTTATAGAAGAGAAGAAGAAGGTAGGAAGCATTGATGACTTGTATTTCCTGAATCTTGTTTTCACTGTTGGTGAGTTTTTTCTTTTGTATTTATATGTAATATGCGATACTCATTTTGAAGTCACACTGTAAATGCAGTCATGGGGAATTCAGAATTTGCAGCCTCCTCCCCAAGGTTACAGTGTAGGGCACAAGGATGTCTGAAGATAAAGATCAAACTTGGTTTCTTTAATAATTCTCTATATTTTTCAACTAAAAAAAAATGGATGTGACCTGGACTTCCTTTCAGACATTATTTGTATTTATTTATTGATTGATTTTTAGCTAAAAAGCTAACTATTCAGTTTGGCTCCTTATTGTACCCTATGATTCTGATTTCCCTGTAGTTTAGAGAGGACTATTCCTCCTCTAATGAGAACTTTTACAAATGTCCATCTGGTCCCTTCTTTACTGTACTAGACCATTATACTCCCCACCTACCCCTCATGTTACACAATATTCCTCCTGTTCTCTTTCTTGCAAATTCCACTCTTTCATCTATATCCAGGCTCTGTCAGTTCATAGGATGCTCCCCTCTACTCTGATGTACAGTGAATATCACCACACTGTTCAAAACTATCACAATGTGTCCCCTTTAGCCAACAGTAAGAGAGGTAGAGCTTAGTTTAGCCTAGAAATAAGGATGTTTAATGTCCAGGCAGATCATGGAGTAGGACTGGAGCCTTCTAAAGCTGTGATGGTCCATGTCTGAGAGACAATCCTTTTTTGGAGAAATTTAGAATTAGACCAAATGTACAGCTGGGAGAGATGTTGGACTCACTTTCAGGTATTGAGTGCCTTTCTTCACACCACTTCATGCCCCACATGTTGTTCAAAACCTGTCCAGACTATAAAGTAAGTCTATTTAAAGACACTTGGGGGCAGGAGGGGGAAGGACTTGCCTCTAGGAGGTTCATACCAAATCCTGACAATAGCAGAGACTGATCAGGGTGTAATTCAGTTTGTTTGGTTCAATAAAAAAATCACTGAAGTTGAGGATTAGGTTAAAACCCCACCTACCTGACAAAGAAATTGACTCCCCTCAACCAGTAGTCCTATGACTTGGCTGTTGGACAGCAAAATCTTCCTCCTCCAATATTAAAAAGTTTTCTTGGAGTACGCTATCAGCAAATGCTATGTAGTGATGTACCTACCTGGTTGCTCCCATCTTTCCTGGAAGGGGAAATAGACTGTCAAATCTGCATGAATGTCAACAGGTCTCTCATGAAGCTACATTTGGACATATAAGCAATTCTAGGATGACTGAAATTGAAATGTACAAGCTGTGTTATCCAGCATCCAGGGGCAATGTGGAGTGCTGGTTAATCAAAATGATCTATTCAGGCTGCCACCCCTCCTACCATGTCCGGTGCATCAGTGTGCTGGGGGAGGAAGAGGGGCCCCACACAGGCTGCTTTGCCCGAGGCTGTGGGACTTGGTGAAACTGGAAGTGCCACAGAGGAACTTCCGGTTTCACTTTTGTCACATTGATCAGCATGATGATTAATACAACATGATGATTAGTAAAGTGCCAGATAGCACAGCTTTGTAATATGACCCTCAGGCTTAGAATTTGTTGGTTATGTATCCTGCAGGAATTTCAGTGAGATACTAAGTCCTTCAAGAGGCAGCTATGTGCCTGGAAGTTGTCTCAATATAAGAAGCATTTGTGAAAACTTGGACTGAGGTTTTTTTGAATGCTGTAGAACTATAGTGGATAAAGAAACACTCCATTTGTTTTCACTGCCCATATTAATGAACTCATAACTGATTAATCACTAGGCTGCAACTTAAATTATTGAAATAGTTACTGCCTAGATACTAAGAAACTGTCATCTTTGAAATCTTGCAAATACGCCAGTTTAGCATATAGTTGTCATAATCGATGTTATCATCACTTCAGTTGGTTTTTTTTTAAGGGCACCATGCTTCTAGCCCGGCAAAATAAAAAAATTAAAAGAAACCATTTTTTTTTCTCCATCCTTCAGTATATCCCCTTTTCTGTCCTTCCACTTGCATAGTTCTCTTATTGAGAAAGTATGACATTTCTTTAAATTTGTTGCCCTGCCATCATGAGGAAAGAAGTAGGGGATAGATTTTATACCAGACAAAGACACACAAGAAATAAACTAAAAGCAAGACGAAAGTCAAAGATTTGAGAGAGTTATTTTTTTCTAGTACTGATGGGTACCACAAAAATTCCCCCCTTTTTTTTCATTCAAAGATATTTGGGAACTGATGTTTAGACAAAATGGAAAAAAAAAAATCTCTACATAGAGGTGTCCTGACCTAGAACTGGAGAAGTTTCTCCATTTCTTCATGGAAATTGTTATATTTATTTATTTGTTTCTGTTTATAGGTCCAGAGTTTGGTGAACAAATGGCCATGGAGAACAAGATGGCTGTCAGCTGTTTTGTTCTGTCAGGTGTTTCCAGTGACCCACAGCTCCAGCCTTTCGTTTTCTGGTGTTTCTACTAATATACCTATTAAATGTTTTGGGGAATGGCATGATCATTGTGGTGATAAGATCTGAACCTCACCTTCACAGCCCTATGTATTTTTTCCTAACATATTTATCCTTCATTGACATCTGCTACTCTATAGTCACTGTTCCAAAGATGCTGCAGAATTTGTTGGCAGATAAGAAAACCGTTTCTTTTGATGGCTGCCTTGTCCAGATGAGCTTAATTCTTCTGGTGTCTGGCACAGAAATTTCTATGCTATCAGCAATGGCCTACAAACAGTATGCTGCTATCTGTGCCCCGCTAGATTACTTGAGGACCATGAATAAGCAAGTCCGTATAAGACTAGTGGGTGGTACATGGCTGATCAGCATCTTTCATCCACTAACAAACACTGTTCCTGTATTACGTTTACGTTTCTGTGGGCCCAATGAAATTGATAATTTCAATTGTGAACTCCGATCTGTACTAGAACTGTACAGAGACCATCTGTAAAATGACACTTCTCACTTCAGTTTTTATTTTAGGTTTAACTGCTTTCTCCATCACCCTGGTCTCTTACGTCTGCATCATCTCCACCATCCTTAAGATACCCTCAGCTGAAGGTAGGGGTAAAGCCTTCTCTACCTGCAGTTCCTACCTCACTGTGGCTGTTCTGTATTATGGGGCTGCTTTATTTCAATATCTGAGACCTAATTCAGCCTCTTCAGTCATTCTTGACAGACTCTTCTCCATTCAGTACAGTATCTTAACTCCCATGCTAAACCCTATCATCTACAGCCTGATAAACAAAGAGGTAAAAGTAGCTCTGGTGAATATACTGCAGAAAATGAAAGGGTTGTGAATGTATTACAACTTTTGAGAAGGATGTCACACTCTAATGGGAACTGGTGGTTTAAATATTCTGATGTCATATAACAGGGTGGTATGGGCATTTAGTCAATAAACAATTCAGTATTCTCTTAATGATAGGAATGTCTCCACCATCATGGTCCTCTTCAATATGAACTTTTTGGAAGTCACTATAGGAGTAGAGATGCGTGTAAAGCATGAATGCAGGTGAAGTAAACTGTTGCTGAGAGCATATGAAACAGTTCACTTTTGCTTTTCCATTTTTTCAATTTTTGTTTTTTTTGGAATGAGAATGAGTCTTTGATCTTGTTAGAGCATTGACTTGTGTGTGTGGGGGGGAATCAGATGCCAAGTGTTACCATGCTGAACTCGCATGTTCAACCAGAAAACAAACAAACAAACAAACAAAAGTCACAGACTATGCAAGTTGCTACTTGGTTTTATCCTTAAACAATACAATACAATAGATGGTTTTAAGTGTGGTCCCATTGCTTGAATTCACCTCTCTTATGAAGTCTATAAGGAGTACTTGTACCCTGACTTTTGTCTGGCTTCAAACTAAACACAACTAAATTCCACTCTGACTTGTGAGACCCAAGATTTGATGATCTTTTCAGAATTTTCCACTGGGTAGATAATGTGGCTCCTGTTTGAATATGATGGCCATTGTGATATTATGATTAGGTATTCTATTTCTTCTTGAGGAATTCAAGTGTCCAACTCTAGGCATGTAATCTACTGGACTACAGGTTACTTCAAAAAGAGACACCCAAGTCTCCTTTTGGATTCAATCTATAGGGTTAACATTAGATTTTTCAGAAAACAAGTATAATATCTGTGGTCACAGGCAGTTAGATATCACTCCATAAACCCTGTGTTGAGCCCAATTTTATTGTATAACTAAAACATTTCTTCCAGAAAGTCATCCCTTCTTGACATGAAAAAGGTCAATTTTTGATCAACTTTTCCATTGGATGTTTACCCCACTTTTCAGTTCACTTCCATGTTAAAGATCAAGGCTTATTTGATTTGGATGTCTTTGGTTTTTACTTCCAACTGCAGTTTTTGGCTTTGTCTGTCTCTACTAAGGCACACCGGTATTTGGTGCCTTGTATTTTCTGTTGGTTAAGGTCTATATACATTGTTATCAGATCACCTCACATTAGAAATGGACTGAGTCATACTTTGTTTTACTCAACCATGAAAGGCACAGAGATAAATTCCTTTCCTCTTACTTTCACAAGAGCCTTGTGCATTGACTGAGGCCCTCAGGCTTCCAATTCCATGCTGCAGAAGATGGCAGTTCATACGTGCCCTATGGTGACACTACTAGCTGATGTAGCCATTCATCATGCATATTATTGCCTTATATGTCTAAATTGCTGTTGCATTTCCCTTATAATCCCCAAAAGCCTTGGAGGACTTGTGTGTAATGTACAGTACACTTTTGAAAAATATTGTCATGTATGACTCTGGCATGACAAATTCTCACGGACTAGGTAAAAATCAGACTGCAAAGGAGCTGACAAGGAAGTTTGGGGCAGCAGAACCCTGCAAGAGGGATATACTTTTGCCTTATTTATGGTTTCCACTCTGGGAAGTTCCCCAATCCTCAACAGAATTCTCCCCATTTGAAGTCCCATGTGGGAAACAACCTTGGGGAATATTGGACCTCCATCAGGAGGCAGGGTAGGCACAGGGCCTGAGATCCCAAAAGAGAGTACAGTATGTTTTCCAACTTTGGAAACACCCAGATCTTGCAGAAACATTCACCCAGGAGAATCTCCACACCATACAAGACTCCAAAGCAATAATACCAAGAATGGGAGTGTGTCCTGTTTTTATTCTCCTCAGTGGAAAATAAGATGCTAACCAAATATAGGAGTCCTATGAGATTAAGGTCATTTGAGGAAGTGGATTATGAAGTTTGCCTACTAGGGAGGTGCCATCGAGACTAGATAGATTGTGTAAAACCCTTGAATCCAATGGGGGCTTCTGAAACCCCCAATGCCTTATTCTGTTTTACAGTTGAAAATGTTCCCCACATTAATTACTACACAAGTGCACTCCATGACAGTAGCAACTACTTTCTTTTAAAATTCAATAAGATCAGAAGTGTGAAATGTACCATCATCAGCAAGCCCCTAAAAAGTACTCTTCTCACTTATCACCAAATTCTGTTTCATCTAAGTTACCCAACCACAATCGTATTCCTCCCTGATTAAGCATCTGAAATATGTTTAATGAGACTTTTATAATATACCTTCATCATAATTTTATGATTACATTTCATAATGCTGATGGCAGCAGGACCACCCAAATCTCTCTTTTAGCAATGTATCCTTTGTATCAGTATTGTTTTGAGGACACAACTTGGCTTGAATATTTGAATTTAGATATTTTATATACAACTTAGGTGCTATAGTAGTGAAATAGAATATAGGCCTACAGGGTTTTTTTGTTCCTGTATCCAAAAAAGTAATTTGGAAAATGATGTTTTCACTATTGCCCATTAAGAAAGGACTTTCCATTTAAAAACAAACAAACTAGATGTCTATGTTTGAGAAGAAAAGACACAGCAGGGAGAACATTTCAGCTGTGTGCTATGATGTCATCCTGACAACACAAAGTCTGTCTCACCCCTCCCTTCCCATTCCGTACATGGACTGGCTGAAAAATTGCAACAAATATTATGGTTCCTAGGTTCTCCCTACTCTATATGTATGACAGGAGGGAGGCTAAAGTGAGCAGATTGTAGCATGGAACTGATAGGAGAATGAGGGGACAGAAGCATAAGGTTTAACAATACAGGAAGGGAGTGAGATGCATGGCCAATGGGAGGCATTTGGGAGGTAGACAGGAGTGAGATTGTGTGCAAGTTATGGGAACTTGTTAGGACTGATCGGGCCATGGGTGGTGACTTAATGAGTTACACCTTGGGCAGGCTGGAGTCACTCCAGGTATCTATTGCAATCTGAGTAATCAGTCTGAGGGTTGAGGCAGTAGCATGATTAAGGCAGATGGTAGATCAGAACTAGGAGGTCCAAGTGATTCAGGTGCAAAGATTTTGGTAAGTCTGGGGTCAGCTAAGAGCATGTCAAGAAACAGACAAAAATGTTCTTGCTGGGACCAATCCCACAGGTAGTAAGAGGGGGCTTAGGTCCTTTTGCCAGGGGCTTGCAGTTCCCATAGGTTCCTCCTTGTCACCTGACTCTTAATCAATCTCCTCATGGAAAGGATCAGGCTGACCAGGGGCTTGGGTCCAACCAGCTGCCTTGGCTCTGCCTCTGCCTTTTGGTTTGGCTGCTTTGGGTTTGAATTCCAGTGGTCCTAACATGACTAGAGCTGGAGCCAAGTAGAGGAATTAGAAGTATAGATGGGATTATGCTATGGAGTTCTGGGAGGATTGGAATGAAAACTAAGAGATGGGGCTGGAGAGACACTGACCTGGAGAGAAGATATGAGGATCAGTGTGACATTTGGAGCCAAATTGGTAAGTGGATAAAGCCAGGACTGAGAAAAGAGCTTTGGGTGGACTACAGGCAGCTGCATCCTGTCAAACTTAATCACAGGTCCACCCAGGGACTGGGTCAGTTTAGGCAGACAACTGGCTGATCACAGGCAGTTGAAAACTCCTAGGGAAGGGAGCTAGAGATTACTGAGATAGAAGAGAGCAAGAGAGGGGAGCTGAGAGCTAAGTATGAGAGCGAGGAACAGGGAGAGACAGAAACCCTGGGCTGCGATATAGGTAGCAGCAGAATCATGATAAAGAACCGAGTCAAAGATCATCTGAGTAGGAACACAGAAAGAGAAGATTAGGAAGCCATAGGCACCTTCTCAGGGCTTGAGAGGACTCAGGTATATGAGGCTCCTTTCTCTGGACTATGTTAAGATTTTGTTATGGGGTACTGACATTTGTTGCATTTCCTGAGAAGCCAGCAAACTCAGAAAAAAACCCCAAAAACTAAGCTGTGTCTAGAGTCTGAGAGAGACACACAGGCCATTAGTGAGCAGGCCTATTAGTGAGTGTGGAATTTATTACTCTGCAGTTTATTACTCCCAGGAAGCTCCTAAGTACTTGGTTTAACATGTGCTTGGAGCACAGTGCACCGAGCTGGGTCACAGCTGCCACAGCTGCCAGGAGGCACAGGGGGGTCAGCCTGCCAGTCTTGGGCTGATGTGACTAGGATCAGTGTGGTGTGGAGGGGGTGGCTGGGGTAAAAGGATGCTTCAGTGACTGGCTAGCTGGCAGGCAGACCCTGCACCGAATCACCCTTGTGACCCAGCCAGCTGGCTCCGCATCTACATGTTCTTCTTCTGTGCATGATAAAGAACTCAGCAGCAGGGTAGGGCCTGTAACAAGTCCTACCCTCATGTGAAATCTATTACCTTTGTGCACACAATAGGGGAGCACGTATTGACGCTGAGACATTTATCAGTTAATTAGTCAATAGAGCACTAAGCACACAGTGGATGCACCTGTTTGAGCTAAGAGAGTCCCCAAGCCTCTACATCTGGTGGAGTATCTGTGAATAGTTTAAAGAGCCCTACAGAGTCTAAAGGGTCCTCCACCTGTTAAAGGGCATAACAAATGTTAGTTGTGGGTAAGCTGAAAATGTATAGAGGGGCCTTGAGCATTTTAAAGTGAACCATGGTAGTTTGAAGGGCTGCTTAGCATGGAGATGAGAGCCCTGTTCAAAGAGGAAGAGCCGGTCAACACTCTGTGGAAGGGCATGGAAAGAGGTGGAGGGTAGTGCAAAACCCAACAGGCTAGAAACTAGAAGGTGACCTTTTAAACTCTCAGATGTTTTCTGATGATCTTCCTGAGGAGGCAGCAAATCTGCAGTGGAAGTTGGAGGTGAAACATCAGAGCCTCAAGCAGGCTGAGGTTGAAGTAGCTGCTTTGAGACAACAGTTGATGGCAGGGAGGGAGAAAAGAGAATAAAAGCAGGGAGTGAAAGTGACTTTTGGTTGTTGAGACAGAGAAAAAGAAGGAGGTCAAGCAGCCAATCACGATGGAATCAGAAAAGCCAAGAGCAGGAAGAGAGGCTGCGAGCGCTCCAAAAGAATGTGACCATAGTTGACTTGGGGGTTGAAGAGAAGGCCAAAATAAGGAAGCTGGAGGGCCAAGGTGTCTGACTCAAAAGAAGGGCAACAAAGGACCCTCTCCAGACATGTTGCTCTCCAGTAGCTGCAAGAATACCAGAAGGAAGAAGCACAGCTGACAACCCTGACCTCCAAGCTACAGTTTGTGGAGAAAGCCAGGGACAAACCAAGCTTCTGAGAGGGAGAAAGCCACATGGATGCAGAGAGTCCAGGTGTTCAGTGAGAGGTGCCAACAGGATGAGGTCCAGGTAGGGGCAACCAGGTTGCACTATGGTCAGCTCCTAGAAGCAGAGAAAAAGCAGAAGGGAAGGCACTGGGAGAACGAAAAGATCACTGTTTTAGAGAAAAATCTTCCTGAAGCCATGGCTAAGAGTGCACAGTTCCCAGAAAGAGCCATGAAGGAAGAGTGGGGATAGGACCACAACCTGAGAGGAATCCCAGGAAAAAAAGAGGAAGCCCACAAAACTGTGGCAAGAACTTTGCTGGACAGGCAAAGAATTGGGGAAGTTGCAGCATACAGAGAAGAGCCTGCTGGCTATGATGAGGACCAGCGACCCCATCAGGAGCAGACACTGGGAAAACAGATTGCAATGCAATCCCACCAGCAACTATGACCCAAAATGAGAGACTGGCAACATCATCAGCCACAGCCAGGAAGGAAGATGCTGATATGTGACCTGGGGGTGAAACAGCCTGGAGGACTGGCCCCTTAGGTCCACTGTGTTTGTGAGGTGCCTCAACTTTAGAGTTGGTTGGAGGAGTATCAAATGGGTGTTCCAGATGGCAGGTACTGTAACATAACAGGTCATCTGGTGGAGAAAAGCCAGGAAGAGCCTATGGGATACATTTGTCCACCCCAAGGATGTCACCCCAAGAAAGTAATTGTTGAGTGGACACATGTTGTGCAGATGACTTATTGGGGTAAAATGCTCTAGATGGAGAGTACTGGAGAATAACACAGCCACGCCAGGGTCAAAGGAACTTTAGGGTGGGATATAGTTCTAGTATGGAACTGGTCCCTATCCTCCACAGAAGTAGAGATGAAAGATTCATAGATATTAGGGACTGGATGGGAACTCACAAGATCATCAGGTCCAGCCCCCCGTGCTTGGGCAGGAAAGACTGCTGGGATCAATGAACCTAGCAAGATGAGTTTCAAGAATGCTTTTTAAGATTTCCAGAGTAGGCAATTGTACGACCCCTAATGGGAGTCTGACCCAGACCCTGGAAACTTTTACCATAAAGAATGCATAGCTTGAGTAAGGGGATGAAGCTTGGAAGAGGGCCTGGAGCTGAAAAGCACTTTCTATTTTGCCATTGGCTCAAAAAAAGCACAATCTACCTCTCTGAATCACTTGTCACAGGCTCCTAAAGGGCACCATTAGTTGTATAAGAATCATAGGTTCCTAACTATCCATATATAAATCAGAGCTAATCTTTCAGAGCTATAATGCATCAGTGGAGATGCTCATGTTACCAATCTGGATTGCTCTCCAAGTGCAGGTATGGCAGTACCCCAAAGTAGCACTACACACCGTGCCAAATGGCTACATAAACTTTACCTGACATAATATATAGAGGTGCAATCATGATGGAAAGCCCTAGATTTCCTGTTATTTCTCTGAAAGTGATCTGTAAGAAATCCTCTTGGTTTATGGACATTTATTACAGACAATGGAAATCTGAGAAAAAATGGGCAGTAGTCTTGCCAGGCAGAAATCTGTAAAGGTAAAGGACTTGAGGCAGGATAATGCAATCATTCTAAAAATACTGAAATTAAAGGTCTCTCATCTCATATAATTTAGTGGCAGTGGTGATGTGTAGTTACACAGCATTTGGTCCAGGGGGTAACATGCAGGGAGCAGGCACAGAATGACTCGCCCCAGCACTGCATCATACTATTCTAACAGCATAACCTGGCCAAACCCAGTGTTATTATCAGAGAAAAATACCAAGACTTGAAATTCTCTTGACATACTGGGGCAGTTGTTCTCTCCCTGGCCAAACTGGGCTGTTTGGGACCCTTACCATCACACCTATTTGGAACAGTTCCATTTCTTTTAATCTAATTTATCAACAGTGAAAGAAATCACCTCAAGGCCAGGTCCCAGAGGAACCAAACATTCTTTCTTATGAACTAATTGGTCATCTGGGCATCAGTTGTTGACACAGAACTGATGTAAATACATAATATTCTTTTTCGGTCTTGGATGCCCCTCACCCATAAATTCCCAGTTGTATCCAGGAAAGCAACAGTCAGTTACCCTAATAATCTGGATGTGAAATGCCTGTATGCTCTTACTCTATCACCCTGACTACAGAAGAGAATTATAAAGCAAGAAGCAAACATATCATATTTCCTGGAATCCTGTATCCTGTAAGTTATTCCTATTGTATTAATTTTAAGTTTTAAATGTAGTCATGGGGTGTTCAGTGTGTGCACGCATGTGTGTGTGTAAATCAATCACATCTAATATATTATGGGTACTGCTTTGACAGAGTCCAGCACTTTGTACTATGTCAGACTTGAAAATAAAAGAGCCAAAATGGGAAAACAAGACTAACATTTACCCCCTCAAAACAGAAGAAAGGAAAGCAGGGAAAGTGAACAGCCTTTTGTTTGGGAGGCAGCTTAGTCATTAAATGTGCTTGAGTTAATGTGAAAATCATTGGGGGAGGGGAGAGGGAGATTTTAGCAAGACTTTGTGAACAACTGGAATGAGGGGCTTATTTATTTATTTGTGCTCTATAACTTTGGAGCGTTTCTGTCCACCATTCATTTGCAATATACATATTAATGAAGTAGTGACCACTTAATTCCTGAAGCTTTGACTGAAGGTATCTATTAAGATAGCTACTACTTAGATACTATAATAATGTATCCTGTAAAATATTCCAAATATACCAGGTCAGGATATTGACATCATAATCAATATCATAATTATATTGGCTTGAATTTTAGTGTTATGTTCCTTCTAGCACCCCAAAAAAAATAAACTAAGAAAAAAGAAATAACCTTTCCTTCTGCTAACAACCACTCTGTCCCTCTTTTACCTTACACTTGCATTGTTATGTCATTGAGAATATATATCATTTCCTTCAACTCCCTCTCCTGCTATTATCAGGCAGGAAATTGGTAAAAAAAAAAATTAAAAAAAAATTGTGTTTAATTTTTTTTCTACAAAGGGAATTTGAGAGAGAAACCAAGGACAAGAATAAACCCAAAGACTTAAGAAATCTTGCTTTTAAGTTGTTGTTAGAGTCTTCTCACCAGAAATCTATTTGTCTCCAAAGTTATTTGAAAACATAGAGGGTTAGACATCATGATAAGACTATCCGTATCAAGATGGCTTTATCCATAAATGGATAAATACACTTTCTAAATGGGAATTGTTTAATGAATCTTTCTTTCATTTCTTCTTCTAGATCACAGATTGGTGAGCAAACAGTTATGGGGAACCAAACAACTATCAGCTATTTTATACTGTCCGGCATTTCCAGTGACCCACAACTCCAGCCTTTCCTTTTTCTGGTGTTTCTACTTATGTACCTATTAACTGTGGTGGGGAATGGGGCCATCATGGTGGTGACAGAAGCTGATCCTCACCTTCACACCCCTATGTATTTTTTCTTCTTCCATTTATCCTTCCTTGATATCTGCTACTCTTCAGTCACTGTCCCAAAGATGCTACAGAATTTCTTGCCAGAGAAGAAAAACATTTCTTTTGGTGGTTGCCTTGTCCAAATGAGCTTAATTCTTTTGGTGTCCTGTACAGAAATTTTCATGCTATCATCAATGGCCTATGATCAATATGCTGCGATCTGTGACCCACTGCATTATGTGGGGACAATGAATAAACAAGTATGCATACAACTGGTGCAAGGTGCATGGGTGATTGGTATATTTTATTCATTGACAAACACTGCTCCTCCTGTATTACATTTGCATTTCTCTGGGCACAATGAAGTACACAGTTTCAATTGTGAGTTCCCATCTGTACTAGAACCGTCTTGCACAGAGACCTTTACCAGTAAGACGGCATTTCTCATTTCAACTATGATTTCAGGTTTGACCTCAGTCTCCATCACCCTGGTCTCTTACATCTGCGTCATCTCCACCATCCTGAAGATATGCTTTGCTGAGGGTAGGGGTAAAGCATTCTCCACCTGCAGCTCCCACCTCACTGTGGTTATTCTGTATTATGGGGTTGGTTTGGTTAGATATCTGAGACCTAGTTCAGCCTCTTTGGTCATTCTTGACAGACTCTTCTCCTTCCAGTGCAGTATCTTAACTCCCATGTTAAATCCTATCATCTACAGCCTGAGAAACAAGAAGGTAAAAGCAGCTCTTGTGAATATACTGCAGAACATGAAAGGCATGTACATGAATGTCAATGTTTTTGTTTTGTTTTTAAGTCATACACTAATGGGAACTGTGTTTTACATGACTTCATATAACATTTAATTATTTATAGGCTAAATGCCCAACCAGTTAAGTTATCCCTTAACCATAAGAATCTTTGTGCTCTTATAGCTGTCTTCCATCAAACCTTTTATAATGGCACTGTAGGGGCAGAGATGCATGAAAAGTATGAGTTCTTTTTCAGCAATCTGTGCTGGAGTGTTGGAAATAGTTCACCTTTTATTTTCCAGTTTTAATTCTGGGGAACAAGAATGAGTCTTTAGTTTTGTTAGAGCACTGACTTGAGAAACACTGATCCCAATTAATCTGTTAGTATGCTGAAGGAGCATATGCAACCAGAGAGACACAGAAAGTTTCTCCTTGAAATACTCCTTAGTCTAGATGCTAAGCCCTTCCAATCTCATTATTGAAATGTTAATTTTGACCAACACTTCCAACTGGACAGGGAAGATGGATTTCTTCCTGAGGGACCCCCTGCTTCTCAGGTGGCTGCTTCAACCCCTAAATTATTGGTATGGCACTAACATCACTTATTCCTTGTATTTTCACTTGACAGCTATTAATAGTAGGTATGCCATAGTGCTGTTTTTTTAAGGGAATTTAAAAAGTGAATTTGATCATAAATTTCTGGGACAAAAAAAACTTTCCAGAGACTGGAAAGTTAAGTGCGGTCCAATTACTTTATTTCACTTGTCTGATTCAGCCTATAAGGTCTAACTCTACCCTGACTTCTGTGTTTGTGGCAGTAGAACCCTTGAAGTGGGATACACTTTTGCCCTATATTTTGTTTGCAATCTTTGAAGGTCCCCAGTCCTTTCCTTTTGAATTCCTGTCTCAGAAAAAAACCTCAAACTATATTGTATATCCTCAGGAGGCAGGGAGGGGAAAGGGCCATGGGGTGGGAGGCAGATCAAGGTCCCTGAAGCAAGGGAAGGAGTGGGGCACAGGTAGAAGTAGGGGCTGGGGTGAGTGTGGCCTTGACCAGTCAAGGTGGTCGGACAAATGGAGGCCCAGATGGCACTGCTTTTCCCATCTCCTGGCATGGCTGGGGCCCCACTCACCCCAGCCCTTGCTCCCTCCCTCACTGCAGAGGCCTCAATCTGTCCCCCTCCCCTCTCCCGCCAGGGTGATGAGGGAGGGAGTGGGGCTGGGGAATCAAACCCCCATAGTGCAGAAGGAAATGGGAAAGGGGTAAGAGTGAATCATCCACCCCTGTCCGACTCCCTCAAGTACTGTGTGGATTGTCTCATGAAGTGGCCCAGCCTGGCTCGCATTCACCATGAATGCGACCCCAGCTGGGCCAGTTTATGGAACACTTGGAGCCCAGCAGCTTATCCAGGGGTGGTGGTGGCACTGGAAAAAGGGCTATGGGAGGGGCTGCAGCCACTCCAAAATTCACTGTAATCCCCCCAACCTTCCCCCAGTGTGGTACAACCCAACTGCCCCACTGGGAACAGCCCAGTACTGCCCTGGCCTCAGCCCACAGCAGCCCACAATCCATCCTGCCCCACAGGCTGATCTGGGGGCATGCACCCTTCCCCTATGCCCTCCTGGGGGTGCATGTAACAGCAGTGCTGGATGGGGGTGGGAAGGCTCTGTGATAGCCAGAACCAAAGGGTTTAACAAACAAATTATAACAAAAAAAGATTTGCTTCTTGAGAGCATCTAGCAATGGCATATAGTTAATATTAGCTAAGGCAAAGCTTGCAAGATTGTATCCCTCAGACGTGTCCTGTCTGTCAGAAGCAGAACTGTAATGTTAAAATTAAAAATAGGAAACACTACTTCATAGTTAGGGCAGCTAGGATGTGGAACCAGCTTCCTAGGGAAGTTGTTCTTGCTCCTACCTTGGGCATCTTTAAGAGTAGATTAGATAGGTACTTGGCTGGGGTCCTGTAACCCTGGCACTCATTATGTGACAGGGGGTCAGGCTAGATGGCCTGCTTTAGGTCCCTTCTGACCCTAGATACTATTAACTGTCTGCACCAATCATAACGTTAACATGGGCCCCAAGAAGCAGAACTAGAAAACAAAACTGCAAATGCTAGCTGATCTTACAGTTTTTGCTTAAAGGTCAGTAAAATGACAAACATGACCACAAGGTATAATTAACACATTTCAAAAAATTCCAAAAGGAAGTAACTAAGTGGGTTGAATATAGGTGGGGAAAACTGCTAATCTCAGACCCCAAAGTGATGTGGCATAATTTGCTCATTGAGTAAACCCAAGTTTAGGCAGTAATCTATTATAATAATTTCTAACACCTTTTAACCCCATAGGGTAACAGCTGTAGGTTAAGATTTTGAATGGCTCTAAAACCAACAGGTTAGCTTAGGACAAGATATAAAGGAACATGCATGTCAGGTGACTAGTAGGAAGGATGGAACATAATGGTCCTTGCTGTTCCAAGCCCAGACTTCCAGTGTGAGCAAGAACCAGATCTTGACTGAGGGCTCTTCCCCAGTGCTCCCTCCAACAGAGTCAATCAGGGATGCTGCTGGATCAACTTGACATGTGTACCTGGCACTGAGGGACAATCGATAAGTTGGCCAATCAAGTGGGAACTCTTTGTCAATTTGTCTGTCTGTTTTTATTATCACTGCCAACTTTTTAACTTTTATTGCTATGTCGTCTGTTTATTTGCTTAAACTTTTTATTAACTGTTATATGTATAAATCATATTTTGCTGCTAAAACATATTTTTGTTGCTATAAGTAAAATTTATCTTTACTGTTATAAGTGAAACTTGTCTTTGCTTCACTCCCAGATCCACCTCCTTGATCCTGACCCAAACAGCCCAGTGGCTGATACAGTTGCAGCGCCCAGTCAGCATACAACCAAAATGATACACTCACAGTGCCCAGTTGGCCTGTGACAGGCTCACACACAGTGGCTGCCACTGCCACCCCCCCTGCATACTGCTTTCCCATGCCCAGTTGTGGCTCCATGGGGTGATGGGTTTCACACCCAGCCAATCACATGCCACTGGGAGTGGACACAAAACACTAGCTGTGATCTGTGATGGTAGGATATGGAGATTGTTTGATCCAAAGAATAGTTATATGCTATTTAATTACAATTTTATGGAATATGTAGGAACCATTCTTGGCAAGGTGCAACAGATCTGATGCTGGGCTGGCAAAGTCAAGCCCTGGCAGTGACCTGGATCCCACCTTGGTCACCCTCTGTGGCCTCTCAGAGTTGTACTGTATTGTATTTCCTGTCACACCTAGGTGTTATTAGACAGGGAGGCTGCTTCTAGAGGCCAGGGTGGTTTTGCATCAGGTGTTTGGTACTTATTGGGCTGAGGCTTAGTGACCTTTGCTTGCTCTACTTTCGCTAGGTCCTGCCATCTAAATTATGTTGTTTTAGGCCCCTAGAACCACAGAACTCAGCTCCAGCCATGTCCCAAACGTGCTTTGGGAAGCTGGTAAACACAAACCATAAAAGAGTTGAGAACATTCAGGAAATGTAGCCCACATGCCTGCAGTGGCTCAGACCAGAATCCGGAGGGCACTAGAGGACAGCAATACAATATGTAGTATGGACTGTATGTATTCTTCCTCTTCCTGCTGCCCCCACAAGGTCTCTGAGATTTGTAATAAAAAAACCCCCAACAAACCACATAAACACAGTAGCAGGACTTTGCAGGGGTACACGTTACTTCCTCTTCCTGTTTCTAGATGCCTCTGGGATTTGTAGTCCAGTCACAGCCAGCAGTAAGCTTGGGTGGAGGGAAAGGGTATTTAACCCACCACTCTCCCCTCCCCCGGGTCTCTGGCCGCCCACTCAACCAGGGTTTGCTGGGGGGGCAGCCCCCCCCTTGTAGACTGGGCTGCATCCCCAACTGGGCTGACCTCCACCCTCTTCCCCCCACTGTCAGCCAGCCCTCACTTCTCCAGACAGGGTGAAGAGGGCCAGGGCTATCCCTGCTCTCTGGAACAGACAGCACAGCACAGCCCAAGGCTGGAAAGCTGCTGGGGGACTGATTTAACTTGAAGGGGTCTGGGACAGAAGTTTCATAAACCAGTTTGACCCAAATCAGATAAAGGTGATACTACTTTCAACCAGGTTTATCTTAAATAAGTTTCAGCCATTTTGAACCTGGTTTATGTGCGGATCTTCAGTTCTGTTACAGGTTTAAACCAGTTTCTGATCTGTCAAACTGGTTTATGTGTAACTTGTGGCCCAAGCCCTGGAATGTTATGATAATTAGCCGTATGTATTCTGCATCCGTGTTCTTTAAAATGGTGGCAGGGCACTTTAAAGATTGTTTAGGTAAAGTGCCCCTGCCACCACTTCAAAAAGTGTGGGATTTTAAATACATAAGATGTTGTGAGCAGTTCAGTTAGAATGGCTGTGATTGGACCATATCTAATCAGTAAGGCTGTTGGACTGGCTTTCAGCCATCAAGTGTCAATGTGTCAGGCCACTCAATACCCAAAGTGCTGCCCAACACATCTCCAGACTTTACAGTTGGTTCAATAAAATGTATTGCAAAATAGTCTTGCCTGTATGAAAATCATAACAATCCCTGAGAGCAGAAGAGACTGATCAGTGAGTGATTCACATTGTCCAAGAAAAAGAAGCCACTGAAGACTAGGATACAATGGCTACTGCTCTCACATAGTCCAGCACTATGTATTATGAGAACTATATACTATGTCAGGCTTGAAGATAAAAGAATCAATAGGTTAAAATGAACTTGACATTTACACTAAAAAAAGAGAGAGACAAGGCAAGCAGGGAAGGTGAATAGCTTTGTCCTCTGTTAGTGACAGATATTTGACTCTGAAGTCCTTTTCTCTGTCTGATTTGACAATTTCTTTTCATTGCTTTCAGCTTTTACTCACTGGGCAATGAGAATAGCAGCAGAAATTCAGGGCTCACTGTCTCTTGGAGCTGTATTCATTTCAGTGATCCACCCTTTTTCTGACTCTCACCCATCCTGGTGCCACATTTCCTCTTTGCTGGCTGCCCAATGGACCAGCTTCAGAAGATGCAGGCTTGGTCCAAATTCTACTTACTTGACAGAATCCAGAAGTTGATCCCTTCATCCCCTGCAGCAGTGTCCTAAAGATTTCTTTCTCCTCCAGTGTCAAACTCTTTTCTCAAGGGTTTTTTTGTTTTGTTTTGTTTTCCTCCAACTACTCTGGCAACATATGAGTAGTGAAGCACCTACCTGGATAATCCAATCTTTTCTACAAGTAGAAACAGAACCTTAGATCTGCCTGGATATAGGAAGTGCACTTATGCAGCTATCTTTATTGATGTAAATGTTAGATAATTTAACATGAAACCAAATTTTATCCTTAGGCTTAGATCATGACACTCGTTTGTCCTGTACAGTCTATAATCAGACTTCCTCCAAGTAGTTGATGGAAGCCAAGTCCTTCAAGAGGCAGCACTGTCCAGAAACATGCTTGAGGGAAGGTGAAAAAAAAAAAATCACCGGAAGCTGTTTCAATGTAAGCCAAGTTTGCAAACGAGGACTGAGTCTTTTGTTTGTTTGTTTTTAATGCTGTAGAACTATAGTATAAACCAATCCCCCATTCATTTGAAATCTCCATATTAATGAAGTAGTAGCTAGTAATTTCTCAGCTGTGACTTAAAATTGTCTATGGAAATAACTACTGTGTAGACATTATGAAGATGAGTTCTGTGAAATACTCCAAATATATCAGATTAGGCTATTGTTGTCATAAATCAAAACCATTATTATTTTAGCTTTAGTTTTTTGTGAAACATTTCTTCTAGACTTGAAAAAATTAACAAAAGATGTTTTTTTTACCTTTATCTCCAACTTTCACTCTCTCTTACTTTCTCCCCTTCCACTTACATAGTTAATAAATCCCATTTCCTTACTCTTTGTCCTTCCATCAAACAGGAAGCAGGACATACATATGCTTTTTTTTTTTTTACACAAATAAGCTGAAATAAACCAAAAACAAGAATAAATTTGAAGTTTTGAGAAAACTCATTTATTTATTTATTTATTTATTGATAGTGAGGGTCTCCTAAAAATTCCTCTCCTCCCTGTTTAAATATATTTGGAAACATGGAGGCTTTATACAGCAAGAAATAGTTCTTTATATACAGAGCCCATTATCCATGAATGGGAGATGTTTATTTATTTATTCCTTCATCTAAATCCAAGTTTTGGTGAACAAGTGGCCATGGGGAACCAAAGCACCATCAGCTATTTTTTTTTGGTCAGGTGTTCCCAGGTACCCATAGATGCAGCCTTTCCATTTCTATACCTACTATCTGCTATGGGGAATGGGCAAATCATGATAAGTGATAATCGTGATAAGAAATGATCCTCACCTTCATGCTTTGTTGCAATTTTTCTATTTCATTTATCCTTCCTGGACATCTGCTATTCTTCAGTCATAGTCTCAAAGATGTTGCAAAACTTCTTGGTAAAGAAAAAACATTTATGTTGATGGCTGCCTTGCCCAAATGACCTTAATGGCTCTGAGAAGAATTACAGAAGTTTTCATGGTCTTAGCAATGGCCTGCAATCAATATGCTACCATTTGAGACTCACAGTATGGTGGGGCAGGCGTGAAAAAGCAATATCATATAAGACTGGTGGGTGGTATATGACTGGTTACTGTATTATATACACTGATTAACACCGTTCCCACATTATATTTACATTTTTGTGGTCCCAAGGAAGTGGACAATTTCAGTCGTGATCCCTCATCTCTACCACAACTGTCTTACACAGAGATGCTCATCAGTATGATGACATTTCTCACTTGAGCTACAATTGTAAGTTTCACCCCACTTACCCTGGCCTCTTATATCTGCATCATCTCAGCCAGCCTCAGGCTATACCTTACTGAGGGTAGTGGTAAAGCCTTCTCTACTTGCAGCTCCTACCTCACTGTTGCTGTTCTGTATTATAGGCCTGCTTTGTTTTAAAACCCGAGACGCACTTTGGTGGTTGTTGACAGATTCTTCTCCATCCAGTACAGTATCTCAATTCCCATATTAATTCCTGTCATCCACAGCCTGAGCAAAAGAGGAGGTGAAGGCAGCTCTGGGGAACATACTGGGGATAGTTAGAAGCATGTGAATGTATTTCAGCATTTGAAAAGAATATCATAGTCTAATGGGAACCCAGTGTTAAATATTCTGGCATCATGTAATTGTTTGGCGTGGACATTGACTCTGTTAAACAATTCAATTTCCCCTTAAACTTAAGGAAATTGGCATAGTCATGGCCATCCTCAATCAAACATTTTTAAAGCACTGTAGGAGCAGAGATGCCTGAAAGGCATGATATTCATATGAAATCAGACGTAGCTAAAAGTATATTAAATAGCTCACCTTTTATTTTTTTCCCAGCTTTTGATCTGTGGTGCGAGAGTGAGCATTCAGTTTCGTGGCTAGACCATGGATTTGTGAAAAATCAATTCCAATATATACACATTAGAATGCTGAACAAGCATATTTGAGAGAAAGGAAGAGACCTCTCCCTGAAAAACTCATTCTTTGGAGGTTAGTTTCCTCAGCAATGAGGTTGGAAATGTGGGTTTGGGTCTCTCTTCCAAAGTTAACAGAGAACACAGTTTTCCCTTAGGGATTTTCCCCATCATGCAAGTGCTGTACCCCTGAAACTATTGAAATGGAAGGGGCATCACCATCTTTTCCTCTGTGGATTTTCATGATTGATCTTGTTTCAGGAAGTGTTGACAGTTATGAATCACAGATAATGGAAGGTATAAATTGATCCTTTTCTAAAATTTATATTACTTAAAAAGTCAATTTGAACACAAAATTGTGGGACAAGGAAACTTCCAAAGACAGCACTGTGCTTGGTGCCCATTACTTCAATTAATATCCCCAATTCAATGGAAGATGCATCTTTACCCTGACCTCTGTCTGGCCTCACACTAAACACAACTAATTTCCTCTCTCTTTGTGAATTGTGAGGCTCAAGTTTTGACTACCTTCTCAAAGTTTCTACTGGGTAACTAGTGTGGCTCCTGCTTTAACATGACAGCCATCGTAATAATAAAATTAGGTACTCTATTCCTTCTTGAGGGATCCACGTGCCTGACTCAGGGCATGGAATCTACTGGACTGCAGCTTGCCTCAAATAGGAACACTTTGACACCAAGTCCTCTCTTGGATTTAATCCATAGAGTTTAAGGCTTGTGTGTCAGACCATTAATGTCACCCATAACCCCTGTGTTGTACTCAATTTATTTTTTTGCTAAAACATTTTCACTCGGAAGTTCATTTCAACTTGACGTCAGAGACATCAACTTATGACTAAGTGTTCAAGGTCAAGGCTTATCTAAATGAAGAAATACATCCATTATGGGTGATACCTTATTAGTAGATGTAGCCATGCAAATAATTCACATAAGTGGCTAAAATGCTGTTCTAGCTTCTATTTCTACCCATCATCCCTAAGCCCATAATCAACACCATCCCTCCCATCCCTAGAGTTTAATGTTCCATACACTTTTGATGATACTATCATGGGTGGGTCTTGCATGACAAATGCCCATGGAACAGGCACAATCAGACCATTAAAGATGTTTGTGGCAGCAGAAGTCTAAGTGGGATACACTTTTGCCCTGTTTGTTGTTTGCAATCTGGGAAGATCCCCAATCATCTTCGCCTCTTTTCAACTCCTATGTAGGAAGCACCCTCAGGGTATAGTACACCTTTTTCCAGAGGCCTGGCAGATACAGGGCCTCAGACCCGAAATATAGTTCAGTATATTCCCCGAATTTGGGAAGGACCGGACCTTGCAAGAATATTTACCCAAGAGAAAACAAATAAACTCAGAAGAAACACTATAATAAAAATCCCCAGCTTTGGGACTATCAACCAGGGGACTGCGTCCTGTTGTTCCTGTCCTCAGAGGAAAACAAGAGATTAGCCAAATTATAGGGGTCCTATAAGGTTATGAGATGAGTTGGGGAGGTAGATTACAAAGCTTGCCTTGTGGGAAGGCTTCATAGGACCAAGACAGATTGTGTAACCCTCCTAAACCTGTGAAAGGTCTGAGAAACCCTCAGTGACTCAGTCTGTTTTATAGTTGCAAAGGTTCCCTACCTTAATTACTGCATATTTGTACTATGTGACAGTAACCACTACTTTCTTTTAAAACCATGTAACATCAGAACTCAGAGATGTATCATCATCAGAAAGTTCCTAAGCAGTCTTTCCTCCATAAGCCTCCAGTTCTATTTCATCTTTAAGTTACCAAAATGAAATGTTATTCCATTATGCTTCAATCCCTGAAAAACTTATACGGATAACTTCTATACCACACCATAGCAAAGAACACATTAGCCTAGCTGCTTCAAGATTAGTCAGACCTTGAGACCTTTTTAACCTAGTCCCATCAAATACAGGCTTTAATGCCTTGAGATCTCCTGCTCTCGAGGGCTCAGGTGAAAGCTGAAACAAAAATGAATACACCTTTAACCTGGTCCCAGCACCACCAGCTCTAATGTTTTGGGTTCTTGTGCTTCACAAGGGTAAAAAATAAACATAAGCAATCCCAAACACAAAGTCTTTCCAACCATCAACATATGCTTCAAAGCTCTGGGTTAAACTGCACCACACAGCTCATCACAACATTTAAAAAAAATCCAGAGTGAATGTCCATAAGTATAAGTCAGTGCTTACATTGTAGCCTTCCTTCTTCCTGATAAGAATCCTCAGCTCAACACAAATATTTCACCCACCAAGTCATCCTCCCCTCACTTCTTCATCCTGTCCCTTCATTTCCAGACATCCAGTCAATTTCCCCTCATTATTGCTAATTGCTTGAGCCAGCTGAAGCCTCTTTGACCAGCAACTTGTTACTGGCTAATTTATCCAGGCTGCGAACTTGCAGCCAGTTACACACACCCTCATGCTGGTTTTAAGACAACATTATATAAAGCTGCTGGGACAAGGACCACCCACTTATTCTTTTGTATTATCCTACCTTTGCACTATTGCTTTTTTTTCTTATATGCAACCTAGTTATAATGTTGGAATTTAGATGCCGTATGTACAACCCAGAAATGAGTTTCCACATTAATCTATCTCATATTGGCTCACAGTGCTCTAAGTACCAGGCCACAGGTTATATAGCAACCAGGAAGGACACTTTTCCTACCCCTGCCATTTTTAAGAGCTATGTTTTGAATACTTAGGTTTATTTATGTATGTGCAAAGCAAGAGATCTGCCCCACCAGACAGCAGCCTTCCCTGTATGCCCAGGTTTTGTGTGGGCAAATACACATCCACAATGAACATGGAGTACAAAGGCATGAATTGTGCAAACATGGCAGGTATACATCTAGGTGCCACTTGGGTGGGTAAAGTGAAAAAGGATTTGTCCTTGGGCTCCAGAAAACAGGATTCACAAGATCCAGACACTGAATGGAATATGTTAACCAACGAGTAGGAAATGCTGAAGACAGAGGCATGGATGGGATCATGAAGGAGCAAGAAGGGGGAGGGAGAGAGGGAAAAGGAGTGGGGCAAGAATCACACACAAAAGTGTTGGTGCTGAAAACTTCTATAGGAAGTGGGGGAAGGAACTTTAATTATCATGCTGTCAGGGGCTTGCAGTCCCCATGGGTTCCTCCTGGTCACCTGCTGTCCCCAAAGGACAGATCAGGCTAGGCAAGGGCTTGTCTATGACTGACTGCCTAGTGATTCTGTGGCATTTGCCTCTGTTGACCTGGCTGCTTTTAGTTTTCAATCAAACGGTACGTAGAAAGAAGCCTTGCCTAGTGGGTGTCCAATGCTGGGTGAGAAGGAGGGTCCTCCCATGTTTTAGGCCAAACGCCTAGTGGTTAAGGCATTTGTCCAGAAGGCAACTCACAGTGTTCTGAGTACCAGACCACAGGTTAGATAGCAGGAAGGGCACTCTTTTTATCTCAACCTTTTTAAGAGTTACATTTTCAAGACTTAAACTTAGTTATGTGTATGCAGAAGAAAATACCTACCCTGCCAGAGAACAGCCTTCTCTGTATGTGCAGTATGTGTGTAGCAAGTAGACATCCATACTGAACATAGAGCAGGAAAGCATAAATTGTACAAACATGGCAGGTATGCAGCTGGGTGCCACTTGAGGGGCTAAAGTGAAAAAGGATCTGCCCTTGGGCTCCAGAAAACAGGATTCACGAGAGCCAGATGCTAAATGGAACAAACACATAAACCAACCAATAGGAAATGCTAGACAGGAGCACAGCTGGAATGCCATTTATATGTTGGGCCAGAATTAACAAGTGCCTAAACTACCACTAAGATTAAGAGGGAGAAGGAAAGAGACATGTTTTATCACCCAGGAAGTGGGATCTCTAGTTTCCAGGCTTTCTTCATCCTGAAAGGAACCAAACCCCTTCCCCTATCAGAGCACTGTTACCACCAGGTTGTTGGTTAAAGTGCTGGAGCACTCTTCACTCCTTTCACTGTCTGAAGCAATTTCTTCAAAGAATATAATCTTTGGGCCAGAAATAGAGCACTCAGCTGGGAGGAAGGAGTCGCTGGGCCAGTCCTCCTCACAAGTCAGGTTCCTGTTCACATCCAGGACCTATTTTATTCTAAAATATAACCAGGCTAGGAAACAGGGATCAAGCTCCAGGCACCCCTGTCTGTGGTGTTGCACTAAGCATCACCTTAAGCTGTGGTTTAAAAGCAGCTACTCAGAGAATCAGACTCCTTTTTCTTTGTGTCCCTTCTGACCCTGACTTGCACCTTTGCCTGTAAGGTAGCTGAAGTCCTTCTGCAAAAAATGTGAAAAGTGCCACCTTCCCTGTCATCTAAAGAGCAAAATGGAAAGGTGAGTGTCCAGGGAATGCCAGCTGAGGAACAGACCTCACTAAGAAGAAGCCAGAACAAAGGTCTCACATTTCCTGGAAGAATATTCATGTCTTTTGCCTGTTGTGCAGAAGGTGCATGGCAATGTCACCTAAGACAAGCAGAATTGAGTGCTCTGGATATCAAAGGACTGAAGATGCTATATGTACAGCTTGAGCCAGGGGATGAAGCTTTGGTTATGGAGTTTAGGAGCACTTTCCTGTTTCCCATTTGTTCAAACAAGGCACATCCAGCCCCCCTGAATCACTCCTCACAGGCTTCTAAATGGCACCATTACTTGTATAAGAACCATAAGTTCCTCCCATCTATCTACAGATCAGGTGCCTAAACATTAAGAGCTATAATGCCTCAGCAGAGGTGCCCATGCTACCTACCTAGATTGCTCTCAAAGTGTATACCCTAAAGTAGTATTATAACCACTGTGGCAAATGACTATATAGTCTTTCCCTGAATTGATATACAGAGGTGTAATCATGATGGAAACTCCTAATTCCTCTAGTTTTGTTGACATTGATGACTGGCAATGGAAATTCACCAAAAAAAAAAAAAAAGGCAGTGGTTTTGCCAGGCAGAAATGTGTCAAGGTAAAGGATTCATGGGAGGATAATTCAATCATTCCAAAGATTTTGAAATAACATGCCTCCGCTCATATACTTTACTGGTAGTGTTGATGTGTGGTTACAAAGCATCTAGTCCAGGAGGTAATGTGCAGGGAGCAAGCACAGAATGACTTCCCACAGCACTGTGCCATGCTCTACCATGGGCATATTACCAGAACAAACATGTATACTGAGAAAGAATTCCCAAGCCTGGATATTCCCTGGAGATGCTGAAGCAGTTCCTTTATTCCTGGCCCAAGTGGGCTGTGTGGTACCTTTACTGTCACAGCTGTTTGGAACAGTGCCATTTTTTTAAATCTAATTTTTAAACAGTGAAGAGAATTGCCTCAAGATCAGATCCCAAAGGGACCACATATTCTTCCTTAAGAACTAATTGGTCATCTGGGCATCAGAAAAAAAAAATCCAGCTGTTGATATAGAACTGATGAAAATACATAACAGCCATTTCTGTTTTGGATTACCCTCACCCATAAGGTCCTGGATTCTCTCATTCAGGAAAGCTGCAGTCAGTTATGCTATTTAAAATCATTCAGCTTTTACATTGATGTATGCTCTCTATCTATCCCTGTACCTACAGAAAAAAAAGAATGAAGCAGGAAGCATTTACATCTCATATTAGCTGGAATCTTGTTATCACTCTTAGGTGAGTTATTCATATCTACATTTCTATGTAATATGTGATATTAATGTTATATTGTCAATGAAGTCATGGGGAGGTCAGTGTTTTCAGCCTCTTCCATGGTGTTACGTACACAATGTAGAGCATAAGAACTTCTGAAAGGAGAGGTCAAACTTGGTTAATAATTCCCCATATTCTGCCAATTGGAACATGACCTGGGCTTCCTTTCAGTTATTATTTTTTAAATTTTATTTTCAGCTGAAAACTCTGTTTTTCAGTATTGCTCCTTCATGTACCCTATAATTTTAACTTCTCTACAGGTCAAAGAGTATACTTTACCCCCTCTAATGAGAACTTCTTGGAAGGTCCATCTGATTCTTTCTTTTTGAACAAAACAATTGTTTCCCTTCCCACCCGTACATGTCACAAACTATTTCTCAAAAGTCCCATTTTCTGGATGTTTCATAGTTTCATCTACATCAAGGATTTTTTCTGTTTATAAGATATTAAGATGCCTCCTATATACTGTGATGTGCAGTGATTGTCAGTACACTGATTTAGACTATTCCTATGTAAAAAGGAACCCTTCTCTGTGGCCAAAAATGATAGAGGCAGACCTTACTTCACCTTAGAAATAAGGATCACCAGTCTCCAGTATTTATCATGTAGTAGATCCAAGTGTTTTGTAGCTGTGATGATCCAAGAAATGTCTGAGTACAAGGGTTTTTGTGATAGCTATCATTGCAACAATTCCATAGTTAGGAAAGTTGTTGGACTAGCTTTCAGACATCAAGTGCCCTTTCTCATGTCACTTCTTGCCTATTATGTTTTTCAGCACCTCTTCAGATTATACAGTAGAGCCATTAAAACATATTGCAAAAAAGCCTTGCCTCCAAGAGAATGACACTCGTGTCAGAAAACAGGAGAGAATGATCAGGAGTGATTCACGTTATGTTTCATCCAAGAAAAATCAATGAAGTCTAGTACACAATAGGTAATGCTTTGCCAGAGTCCAGCTCCAAATGGTAAGATGAACCTAACATTTACCATCTCAAAAGAAAAGAAAGGAAAGCAGGAAATGTGAATAACCTCTTGCTCTGTCAAATGAGTCAAACAACAGCATTTCAGGGTGAAATGTCTGCTTCTAGGTATATCCTGCTTATGCCTCAGTCTTTCTCCCTCACTGAAAAACCAGAACAGGCATGGAAAGCCAGGATTCACTCTCTTTAGTATCTGTGATCATCTCACTGATCCATCCACTTTCTGGCTCCCTCCCATCCTGGCACTACATATTCTTTTTCTTTGTGGGTTGCCCAATGGAAGAGCCTCAAGAGAAGAATGCTTGGTTCAAATCCCACCTACATGACAGGGACAAGAAATCGATCCCTCCCCTCTCTAAACCACTGTCCTAATGATTTGTCCATTGTGCTACTAGGTTGGAGAACCTTCTCCTTCATGATGTAACAATATCCTTCATGAAAGAAAAAAAAATCTTGACTATGCTGTCAGCAACAGCTATTCAGTTCTGGGTCCTCCTGGGATATCCCATTTTGCCTTGGGGGGGGGGGATTTAAAAAAATGCCACTTATGCAAACACATATGGACTTTAGCAATTCTTTAACGTATAAGAAAAAAAAGAATTCAATGTGTAGAATTAATGGTTATCACTTATTCTGCAGAAGCTATAATAGGATTTCTATAGGTTCAAGGGGGAACTAAGTCCCTCACGAGGGAACTCATTCAACAAATGTGCTTGAGTGAAGGTGCAAATAATTGGAGGGCTCCCCCCCAGCGTAAAGGAAGAGTTCATAAACAACTGGAATGAGGTTATTTGAATGCTGTATAACTATGAAGTGTTTCTATGCACCATCCATTTGCAATGCCCATATTAATGAAGCAGTGGCCACTTAATCTCTAAACTCTGAGTGAAATTACCTTTTCAAACAGCTACTGTATAGATATTATAATGATGTATCCTGTGAAATACTCCAGGTATACCAGGATAGGATATTAGCATCATAATGATATTGATTTTAATTTTTTAGTGGTACGTTGCTTCTAGAAACAAAAAATAAACCAAAAAGGAAAAAAAAATCCAAAATTATCTTTCCTTCCTCTGACCTTCACTCTTTCCTCCTCTTTTGCCTTCCACTTACAGGGTTAAATCATTGGGGATACATGCAATTTCCTTCAACCCTTTTTCCTGCCATAATCAGGCAAGAAGTGATGGGTGTTATTATCTACAAAAAAGCTGAAGAAATAAACCAAGGACCAAAATAAACCAACATTCTTAAGAAAGTTTATTTTCTGTTAGTCTCCTCACCAGGAATCCATTTTTTAAAATTGAAAGGTATTTGGAAACACAGAGGGTTAGACAAAATGGCAAAGCTGTTTATATATAGAAATCTCTTTAGCCATAAATGGAGAAGTACACTTTCTTTATGGAAACAGGTCTCTTTATTCCTTCTTTCCTTCCTTTGTCTAGATCACAAGTTTGGTGAACAAATGGCTATGGGGAACCAAACAACTGTGACTTATTTTATCCTGTCTGGTGTTTCCAGTGATGCACAGCTCCAGCCTTTCCTTTTTGTGGTCTTTTTACTTATATACCTACTAACTGTGACAGGGAATGCAGCGATTATGGTGGTGACAAGAGTTGATCCTCACCTTCACACCCCAATGTATTTTTTCCTATTCCATTTATCCTTCCTTGACATCTGCTATTCTTCAGTCACTGTCCCAAAGATGCTGCAGAATTTCTTGGCAGAGAAAAAACACATCTCTCTCCATGGTTGCATTGCCCAAATGAGCTTAATTCTTTTTGTCGGTGGCACAGAAGTTTTCATGTTATCAGCAATGGCCTATGATCGATATGCTGCCATCTGTGACCCACTGCATTATGTGGGGACAATGAATAAGCAAGTGTGCATAAGAATGGTGGGTGGCACATGGCTGATTGGTATATTGTATTCATTAACAAATGCTGCTCCTGCATTATGTTTACATTTCTGTGGGCACAATGAATTACACAATTTCAACTGTGAGCTCCCATCTCTACTAGAAGTGTCCTGCACAGAGACTTTCACCAGTAAGATGACATTTCTCACTTCAACTATGATTGTAAGTTTGATCTCATTCTTCATCACCCTGGTATCTTACATCTGCATCATCTCCACCATCCTCAAGATACAGTCTGTTGATGATAGGGGTAAAGCCTTCTCCACCTGCAGCTCCCACCTCACTGTGGTTGTTCTGTATTATGGGGCAGGTTTGTTTAGATATCTGAGACCTAATTCAGCCTCTTCAGTGGTTCTTGACAGGCTCTTCTCCATCCAGTACAGTATCTTAACACCCATTTTAAATCCTATCATCTACAGTCTGCGAAACAAGGAGGTAAAGGCAGCACTAAGGAATATACTGCAGAAAACGTAAGGCATGTGAATGCATTCCAACATTTTCAAAAACTTCACATTAATGGTAACCAAGATTTGAATGACTTTATAAAATTCAACTTGTTGGTATGGACATTTAACTCATGAACAATTAAGTTATAACTCAATCTTAACAACATGTGTGTTCTTATCACTGTCCTTAATCCAACTTTTATAAAGGCACTGTATGACAAGTAATGCATGAAATATATGAATTCTGTTGAAGTCAACTGTAGCCAAAAGTATGTGAAATAGCTCCTTTTTCTTTTTACAGATTTTTATTCTATGGAGTGAGAATGAGTCTTCCACCTTGTGGTTAGAGCTTTGACTTGAAAATGCTAATTCCAATGAATCTGGTACAAGTATCTGGAACCAGAGAGAGAGAGAAAGCTTCACACTGAAATACTCCATTGTCTGGGACTTAGGTCCCTTAACAATGGGGTGGGAAATGTGGGTTTGGGTCAGTGCTTCAGACTGGACAGAAAAGATGGTGGAGGGACACCCCCTTCTCAGGAGAGTGCCCTACATCCTAAATTGTTGGGTTGGAAGGGACATCAACATCATTACCTCTTGAATTTTAATGAAAAATGATAAACCTAGCTCTAGGAGGGTTTGACAGTTCTGATGCTTATATTATGGAACATACCCCTTTTTCATGTTCTTCTGAAACAAGGGAATGTTAGAATACATCCTACTGGTGTAATAGTTCACCTTTTAATTTCCATTTTTAATTATGTGGAACAAGAATGAGTCTTTTATCTTCTTGTTAGAGCAATGACTTGAGAAACACTGATTCTAATGAATCAGTTAGTATGCTGAAGGAGCATATTTAACCAGAGAGACACAGAAATTTTCACCTTGAAATAGTCCATAGTCTAGGTGCTGGGTCTCTCAAAAATGAGTTTGAAAATGTGGGGGTTGTCTAACTGTTCAAACTGGACAGAGAATATGGGAGGGACCCCCTTTTCAGGTGAGTGCTCCTACCCCTAAGTTATTGGTATAGAAGGATTATCACCGTAACTTATTCCTTGCATTTTGATGAAAAGCAATTGACCTAGCTGCAGAAGTTGACATCTGTGAATGACATAGTATGTTAGGTATGCCATGGTTCTGTTGTTCTTAAAGGAATTAAAAAATAAATGAACTTGATCATAAAATAGTGGAAAGTTTGAAGTGTGGTCCAATTACTTCATTTAAGTTCTCTGATTCAGTGTATAAGGTCTACCTCTACCTGACTTTTGTCTAACTTTATGACAAATAATTAAGGACCAGTTGAAATCAGACTTTAAAGGGGCTGTTAAGGAAGTTTGTGGCAGCAGATGCCCTTTGAGTAGGATATACTTTGGCCTTACATTTTGTTTGCAATCAGGGAAGTTTCCCAGTCCTAAAATTAGTTCTCCCCTTTTGAATTCCTGTATGGGAAACAAGCTCAGAGTATACTAGATGTCCACAGGAGGCCTAGCAGACACAGATTGTACATGGAGTACACTTACAATATGTTCACTTACATATTCAATATGTTCACATATACAATATGTTCACTTACAGTGCGTACAATATGCTCACATATGCAATATGTTCACTTACAATATTATACACTTACAATATGTTCTCCAATAATGGAATTGATGCATCATGTAAGAACATTCATGCAGGTGATTATCCATACCATGTGCATCCAGGAGACCATGCAATAGACTCAGAAACCATGTTATAGAATGCCTAAGTCTGGGTTCCTCCAACAGGGGGTGAGGTCCTGTTCTTACTCTTCTCAATGCTAAGTTAGTCGAATTATAAGTGTACCATGAGATAATAAGGAGAGTTAGGGAGGTACATTATGAAGTTTGCCTAGTGGGGAGCTATCATAGGACTCAGATCATTTAAACCTTTTGAAACCATGGAGGGCTTGAGAAATAATCAATGCCTCAGCCTGTTTTAGAGTTCAGAAGGTTTCCCATTTTCATTACTGTACATGTACTTTATATCATTAACAACTGCTTTCTTTTGACAATAAATAAGATCAGTATTCAGAGATGCATCATCACCAGAAAGCCCCTAACACTCTTCTCTCACTAAGCCCCCAATTCTATTCCACCACTAAGCTACCTATTTCACCCTGCTTGAATCTCTGAAAAGAGTTTATTTGGTCATCTTTTACAACACACCTTCATCTTACTTTTAGGATTAAATTACATAAAGGTGAAGGGAGGAGGACTACTCAACTGCCTTTTGCATTGCCCTATGCTTTGCCATATGTTTTTTGGGGATGCAACCTGCCTTGAAAAAGTTTGAACTTAGATGCCTCATGTACAACCTGGATGTTTCAGCAGTGAAGTACAAATACAGCGTAAGGGTGTGAAGGGGGTGGAGGGCACTGTTCTACTGTTAAAAAAAAAGAGAATTGTGAAACGTGCCCACTTAAAACAGCAGGTGAATTGCAGTTCTTTCTTTGCCAGTCAAACAAGGTATTATTACATTGTTATGTCACCCAGGAGGTAAAAAACTATCAACCATTCCATCAACTCATCTGCCCTGGGGGTGTCTTTTAAAATAACTAACCCTCACATACCAAGTGAATCAGGTTGCTAATAAATCTGAGGTGTCACATACTGTTATTTCTAACATCCCTTCTCCACCTCCATTTTAGAAATTGTGTAACATAAGATTTATCAGTTTTTAGACTTACTGCAGCATTGGCCAAAATTTTAAGTCCTGCCATAAATGAGCCCTTCAATCTCTAAGTGCCACTCTTCCCTCCCCTTTGGCCAATCTTCTGTTCTACTTTCTGGTTCCTCCCCTGAGGTCCCTGGCCAATTGGCTGCTATACTTATGGCTCCATGCAGAATCAGAGACCAAGTAGCAGGGGATGTGCAGCTAGCAAGGGATGTGAAGGGTAACAAGGAGGGTTTCTACAAGTATGTCAGTAGCAAGAGGAGTATCAAGGAAAGGGCAGGTCCCTTACTGAATGAGTAAGACAAACTTGTGTCAGACGATGCAGAAAAGGCTGAAGTGCTGAATGCTTTCTTCGCCTTGGTCTTCACAGGAAAGGTCAGATCCCTGAATACTGCACAGGACAGCACAGTATGGGGAGGAAGTGAGCAGTCCTCAGTGGTGAATGAACAGGTTAGGTACTACTTAGAAAAAAGATATATGTAGAAGTCCATGGGGCTTGATGGGATGCATCCAAAGGTGCTTGAGGGAGTTGGCTGATGTGATTGCAGAGCCATTGGCCATCATCTTTGAAAACTCATGGTGATCAGGAGAGGTACTGGATGATTGGAAAAGGGCAAACAGTGCCCATAATTAAGAAAAGGAAGAAGAAGGATCCAGGGAACTACAGACCAGTCAGCCTTACCTCAGTCTCTGTAAAAAGTTATGGAGCAGATCCTCGTGGAATCCATTTCTAAGCATTTGGAGGATAAACAGGTGATTAGGAACAGTCAGAATGAATTCACCAGGGGCAAGTCATGCCTGACCAACCCAATTGCCTTCTATGATGAGGTGATTGGTTCTGTCGATGTAGGGAGACAGGTGCACGTGGTGTACCTTGACTTTAGCAAAGCTTTTGATACAGTCTCCCACAACATTCTCACAGGAAAGCTAAGGAAGTGTGGCTTGTTTGAGTGGACTGGAAGGTAAATAGAAAGCTGGCTGAAGAGTTGGTCCTTGGGCCAGTTTTGTTCACTGTCTTTATTTATGACCTGGAAGACTGTATAGAGTGCACCCTTGGCAAGTTTGCAGATGACACCAAGCTGGAAGGAGTAATAGATATACTGGAGGGTAGGTCTAGGATCCAGAGTGGCTTAGATAAATTGGAAGATTGGGCCAAAAGGAATTTCATGAGGTTCAACAAGGAGAAGTGTAAAGTTCTGTTCTTAAGACAGCAATCCCATGCACCACTACAGGCTGGGGGCTGACTGGCAGGGCAACAGCTCTGCAGAAAAGGACCTGGGGGGTTACAGTTTCAGCTTATATAGTATAAGTTGAATATGAGCCAGCAGTGTGACCTTGTTGCCAAGAAGGCTAATGGCATACTGGGCTGCACTGGTAGGTGTGTTGCCAGCAGGTCAAGAGAAATGATCCTTCCCCTTTATTTAGCACTGGTGAAGCCACATCTGGAGTACTGTGTTCAATTTTGTCCACCCTCACCCCACCTATATATTATGTGGACAAATTGTTCACAAAGAATATAAATAAATTGTTGCCCTCTGCTGGACTCCCTCCAAAATGGTGAGGGGGCTAGAGGAAATGACTTCTGAAGGAAGTCTGAGGGATCTGGGCTTATTTAGTCTACAGAAGAAGAGAAAGAAGGGATTTAATAGCAGCCTTTGAACCTGAAGGGGGTTCAAAAGAGGATGGAGCTGGTCTGTTTTCAGTGGTGGCAGATGACAGAACAAAGAGCAACCATCTATCAAGTCGCAGGAATGGAAGTTTAGGTTAGATATTACGAAGAATTTCTCATGAGGAAGGTAGTAAGACATTGGACCAGGTTACTCAGAGAGGTGGTAGAAGCTCTGTCCTTAGTGGTTTTCAAAAACCTAGCTAGACAAAGCTTTGGCTGGGATGATCTAGTTAGAGATGGATGCCACTTCAAGCAGGTGTTTAGGCTAAATGACCTCCAAGAAAAAACAGCCCCATATCTCCAAAAATAACTTAATCATCATAGCATAGGCTACTGCAGTGTAGTAATGATAGTGTTGTTCTCAACCCTCTCGATTAAACACCTTCATTTTGCAGCATTCAAAAGAACATCTCCCTACCCTAGCTGTAACCTGTGGTAGTAGGGTAAAGTTGTTTGATCCCAAGACTGGCTATATCCTGTCTAATAACAGTTTCACAGAATATGTAAAAACAGTCCTTGGCAGGGTGCAACAGGCCTGACACTGGGTAGGCAAAGTCAGGCCCGAACATGGACTTCAATGTGACCTTGCTCACCCCCTTTGGCCTCTCAGAGTCCTGCTGTGTTGTCTTTTCTCTCACAGGTTGGTGTTATAATTGTACAGGGAGGCTGCTCCTAGAGGCCAGGGTGGTTTTACATCAGGTCTTTGGTACTATGGGATCTATTGTACAATTTACTATTTCCAATAATTGCCAAGAATCCACAAACCAACCATTTGACATTCAGCAGAGGAAGCATTACAGTCTGCTTTACATACACAAGTTTTAAAAGCAGAATATAGCATTGCTGCTTAGTTTTGTTTTGGTTTTTTTTTACAGTCCTTTTGGTGACATCTTGGTTATTGATCTATCACTGTCAATTCTCTCAAAATTGACATAATCTCTCTCATCGCACTGGGAGGGGTTATACATAATTGTGAATACTGCAGGGAAAGGCCCTGGCACTTTCCGTCACAATTCTACTATTATTCAGTAGCAACCAGCGTCCTGCTTTCTGCAGTCAGAGTCCTTTTAAGCAGTGTAGTGCAAGTCCCTGGAGAGTCTATCCAACAGCTCACAAATAATACATGAAGCAAAAAGAAAGCCGCGTTCCTCTAGCACGCGATGAGAAACAAGGTGCTTGTGTGGGAGTGTGTGTGTGTGTATGAGAGGGAGGCCCTGGGAGCCACTTTCACACCGCTGTAGTGTGTGTGTGTGGCACATGGTGTTTGTTTGCCTGGTCCAGCAGCATCCTTTTGTGCGCGTGCCTGTGTGCTGAGCCATATGTCGCATGCCTCCGTGCTGCTGGCGCACATGCGGGGCTCTGCCATTTTATCCGTGTGTCACACGCAGTGGTATCAGTGAGAAGGATGGCCCCGTGTTTTGGCGGGGGCACGTCCTGCCTCTGAGCAGAGGGGAAATCAGCCTCTGTCCTTCACCGCCCAGATGGAGCCGCCGCGTGTGTGCCCGGGAGCCAGTGCTGCGCGGGGTGCAGCTGCGCGTCCTGCCGGGCACCTGGTGTGCCCGCATGGCGGCGCGGCGTGGGGCGGTGCTGTACTGTGCGCCTGGCACAGCGGCGGCGGCAGTGGCAGCAGGCCAAGTGCCGCGCTGCCGTGCCAATGCGGGGCTGCGTGTGGGCGCGTCCCCCGCCTGGCCCGGCCCGGCTGCTTAGTTATAGCTTGAGTGAGACTCACACAGCTAATTTTTCTTGATGACCATTTGATGCAACTTGGCCACAATGTGTTGTAAGCCACAGTTTGAGAAGCACTGTTTTAATTCATGAACCACAGAGCACTGATGCTCTTCCCCTTCATCCTGAAGGACTGTTTCATCCACACAAAAAAGGAAGAGAGAGAGAGAGAGAGAGAGATTAACCCTCCTCCTTTCAACCTAGCCATGACTGAAAACTGCTTACAGCATAAAGCCGCCTTGGGAAAAATGATCTGTGGTGCAGATGCCATAATACAAGAACATTATGAAGCCTTCAAACTCATTCACAGCAGCAGCCCAACATGAACACTGAGCCAGCACACAGAAGACCAGATAATGGACAGAAGCTGTCTGTATCCAACAATGGAAATCTCTCCCCCTTAACTCATAAACTTGCCACCAACACTTCAAAGGCATTAGTGGGGAAAACAATGCTGATATATGTGTCAGTTCATGCTGTAGAGGGTCCACTCTGAAGGACAGATCTCTATATTCCTCTTGTTCTTGCTTTTTTCCATTGGGTACTGGCTGTGCAAAAAAAAGTATCAGGCATCTTTATATTTTAATCCAACAGTCAGTACAGTTCTTGGATGGACTATCTCTACAAATAGTGGGCCAATAACTATAGGTGCCAAGAAGAAAGGTGATAGAACGTGATATCATGTTAAAGGCAAATCTGCACATTGCTAAAACTATGCACATCACAGCTGATATTTTAGATAAAAAATAGTATGAGCTCAACATCATCTCTAAGGCTTCTGTATTGAACTAGATCTCTGATCCAAACCATCAAGCAGGGTTTCCAATTGTCTGTACATGCAGGGACAGTCTATAAAAAAGGCTAAGATAACCTGTCTGTAAAGTCCATAGAAAATGGAGCTGTCCATAAAAACAGAGTAACCATGAGCTTGAACAGATCTCCAATGGTGGAAGCTGGCTGGTTGCAAAGCACTGATGGGTAGACAAAGCAAGGCAGAGCCACCTGGTCTGAGTTAGAGCACACCACCCCTTAGGGAGCTACATCAGGGCTATGTAACCCACGAGAGCCTCCTTAGCTCCCTCCCTACCAGCCATATACTACCACTGCAGCATCCCCTCACCTACCTATACTATTGCCTCACAGACACTCAGGGACATACAGCCCCAGCCTGTACAGGGTGACGAAGGTGCGGATAAGACAGAGCTTTGGGGATGATAGGGGAGAGGGATTGAGTGGGGGTCCATGCCAGGATGAAGGGAACAAGGCTGGCAAAAATAAGGCTGGGGGAGGGGCATGGAGGGGGCG
>JAGPOW010001603.1:1445827-1457794 GCA_030014935.1 Caiman crocodilus | reverse complement strand
AACTGCATTCTGTTGTTTTCTGCCCACTTGTCCAACCTGTCCAGGTCTGCTTGCAGCTGTTCCCTGCCCTCTGGTGTGTCCACTTCTCCCCATAGCTTTTTGTCATCTACAAACTTGGAGAGAGTACATTTCACTCCCTTGTCCAAGTCGCTGATGAAGACATTAAAGAGTATCGGTCTAAGGACCGAGCCCTGAGGGACCCCACTGCTCACACCCTTCCAGGTCGAAACTGATCCATCCACCATGGCTCTCTGGGTGTGAACCTCTAGCCAATTTGCCACCCACCGGACTGTGTAGTCTTCCAAGTCACAGTCTTTCAACTTGTTCACCAGTTTGAGGTGGGATACTGTATCGAAGGCGTTCTTGAAGTCTAAGTATACGACATCCACCACTCCTCCTGTGTCCAGGTGTTTTGTAGCCTGGTCATAAAAAGAGACTAGATTGGTCAGGCACAATCTGCCTGCCACGAACCCGTGCTGGTTTCCCCTCAGCATAATTTGTTCTGCTGGGCTCTCACAAATGTGAGCCTTGATAATTTTTTCAAAGATTTTGCCAAGGATGGAGGTGAGACTGACTAGCCTATAGTTCCCCAGGTCCTCCTTCCTCCCCTTCGTGAAAATGGGGACCACATTGGCCCTTTTCCAGTCCTCCAGGACTTGGCCCATGCGCCACGAGCGTTCAAATATTCCCGCCAGTGGCTCTGCAATGATGTCGGCCAGTGCCTTCAGTACCTTCAGATGGAGCTCATCTGGGCCTGCCAACTTAAAGGCATCCAGTTCTTCCAAGTGACTCTGCACCATCTCAGGGTCTATGCATGGAAGTCTGGCGCCTTGCTGCTGCCTCTCTACAACCTCAGTGAGAGAGTTGTCATGCCCCTCACTTAGGAACACAGAGGCAAAGAACTCATTGAGGAGTTCAGCCTTGTCCCCCCTGTCCGTCACCAGTTGTTTCTGCCCATTTACCAGGGGTCCTATTCTACCCTTGGTGGAATTCTACCATTCCATTCCATTATGTTCAGTTATGTGTGTGCAGATCCAAAGACCCACTGAGCCAGAGATCAACCTACTTTGTATGCCCAGTACTTGTGTTGCAAGTACACATTCACACTGTACACAGAGTAGGAGAGCATGAATAGTGGTAAAATAGCACTTATGCATGCAGAGGCCACTTGGGTGGGTAAAAGGGAAAAGGATTTAACAGTGGGTAGGACTCACAGGAGCTACACACTGAGTAGGACCCCTAAACCAGCTAACAGAAATGGTGAAGAGAAGGGCAAACTTGGGATGCCCTTTAGGTTTGGATCCAAATTCTCCAAATGCCTGGACTATGACAAAGATTAAGCTGAAGAGGGGAAGTGGCACGTCCTGTCACCTGGGAAGTGGGATCTCCAATATCCAGGTGGCTTACAACCTGAAGGGAACCAATTCACTTCTCTGACCAGATCACTATTACCGCTGCTTTTTGTCTAAATTGTAGTAGCACTTTCCCCTCCTCACACAGGCCTGAGGCACTTGCTGCAAAGAATACAAATCATGGTTCAGAAAAAGGGCCAACAGGAGTGATGACTGTGTAGCCTAGTGGTTATGGGCCTCAGCTGGGTGGAAGGAGCCATTGGGTCAGTCCTACTCATGGCTTTCTTTTTCTGGGCCTATTTAGTCACAATAGATAGATGGGCCTGGAATCAGAGACCAAATCTCAGGCATCCCCTTTTAGTGTCACTGTGCAAAGCAGCACCTCTAGCTGTGGTTTAGAGGCAAGTGGTCAGAGATTCAGGCTCCTTCTTACTTGCTGCCCTTCTGGCCCCAGAGTCTTGTACCTTCAGCTCTATGGCCCAGCTTGTTCAACAGAAAAGGTGAGGAGTGCTGCCTCCCCAGTCTATTACACAGCCTAGTTGAAAGGTCAGTCTCCAGAGAAGGGAACCCGAGTGCTTGGGTCTGCTAAGATGAAACAGGACATAGGACCCCAGTATCACATTTCCTGAGGTAATATGTGAATTTCTAGACTGTTGTGCAGGAGGTCCAAGGCAATATCATGCATGAGAAGCAGAATTGGAGACTCTGGATATGAAGGGAATGGAGATGCTGGGTGCACAGTTTGAGTCAGGGGATGAAGCTCTTTGTCACCAGTTTGTGCAAGGCACATTCTGCCTCTGAATCATTCTTCACAGGCTCCTAAAAGCCACTATGTAGAAGAACCAGAGGTGCCTAACCACCTCCATCTAGGCCAGGTGCCTAATCTTTGAGAGCTGTAATGCATCAGTGGCCATGTTACCAAACTGGATTGCTCTGCAAGTGTAGGCATAGTAATAGCCCCAAAGTACTGCTACGCTCACTGCCAAATTGCTTCACAGTTTTTACTTAAGATAACATGCAGATGTATAGTCATGACAAAAAGTCCTAAGATGCCATGTTATTTCAAAGTAGATCTGTAAAAAATTCACCTTGCATTACTGGCAATAGGCATCAAACTGAAATGGATAGTGGTCTTGTCAGACAGAAAAAGCTTGGTAAAGTAAATGACTCATGGCAAAATAATAGAGTCATTCTGAAGATATCCAAATGCCAGGAGTCACAAGTCATCCATTTTAGGGCCAGTGCTGGTGTCTACAGCATCACTCTAAGGTGGTTGCACAGCATCTTTTGGTCCAGAAGGTAACATGCAGGGAGCAGGCACAGAATGAATCACCACAGCACTGTATGGTGCCATAGCACACATATATTTCCAGGCCAAATATGTTAAAAGAAGAGAAAACACCACGTCTAGAAAGTCCCTTGGGACATCAGGACATTTTTTTTTTCCCTGACTGAGCTAATCTGTGAAATAGCTTTAGAATCTGTTTGGTAAAGTTCCTTTTCTTTTAAATGAACTCATGAAGAGGGAAGGATCATCTCAAAACTAGGTCCCAAGGGGACCAAACTTTCTTTCTTAAGAACTAATTGGTTATCTGGGCATCAGAAAAAAATCCACCTGCTTGTATATAATTGATGTAAATACATCAGACTCATTTCTGCTCTGGATGTCTCGCACTCACAAGGTACAAATAATCTTGTTCAGGAAAGCCAAAAAAAATAGTTACCTTATTTAAAACAATTCAGACATAGAATGAATGTATGCTCTCTCTCATCTCTCTCACAGAAGACAAGAACAAAGTAGACGTTGTTAACATCGTATACTTTGTGAAATCTTATTTCCATTATTGGGTGAGTTGCCTTTATTGTATTTCTAAGTAATCTGTGATATTTATTTTGAAAAAAAATATTATAAATGCAGTCACAGTGAGTTCACTGGGTCCAGCATCATTTCCAGTGGCTAAAAACTTGTGATTTTTTTTATTTGCCAAAAAAGGGATGTCATGCTTATTGAGTGGATTTTTCCCTTTCCATGAGGTTACACAGTGTAGAGAATATGAATCGCTGATAAGTAGCCAATTAAAAAAAACAAATGTCTGTAGTCCTTCACTCAGAAAGGAACTGGATATGTCCCAGACTTCCTCTCAGTTGCTATTTTTAGATGAAGTTTCTGCTCTTCAGTTAAATTAAAATCATAGGGTGCATAAAGAGGCTTATTTGATGGCCAGCAAGTGAGGTTTTCCTCCTCCAATTACAACTTTTTGAAAGGTCCAGCACACCCCTTCCTTATGCCACTAGACAAGTATATGTTTTTCACTTAATTCAGTAGATCTACATTTTGTTTCCTAGCAATTCTACTGTTTCTTCTAGATCTAGGTTCTGTCTGCTCCTAGGATGTTAAAATGCCTCCTCTCCACCCTAATGTGTAGTGAGTGTCACCACATTGTTTTATTTTATTCCTGTGGAGGATTCCAGGAGGATCATATGTTGTAGTTGTGATGGCCCAGGAAAATGTTTTTTCTTCTGAAAAAAGAAGTCTTTTTTGTGATATCTTTGATCTGACTAACTATTTAAATCAGGAGAGCTGTTGGACTAACATCAAGTGCTCTTACTCAGACCACTTGATTCCCAAAATATTCTCCGACGATCTCTCCTGACTACACAAGAAGTCAAACAAGAGATATCACAAAAAAGGCTTTCCTACTGGAGAATTATACCTATTCTGGGAATCAGCAGAGATTGATCAAGGGGTGGTTCATGTTGTATTTTGTCCAAGAAAGCCACCAAAGTCTAGCATACAATGGATATGGCTTCCACAGTCCAGCACTTTTTAATATTTCAGACTTAACAAAAATAAAGGAGCCAATAGAGTAAAATGGACCTAACAACAGCACCAGCATCAAGCAGTGACAGGAAAGGCAAGCAAGGAAGGTTAGTGGCCTCTGTCATATCAGTCAGAGAAAAGCATTTCAGAGTCAAATGACTGTTATTAAGAATGTGCTGTCCATGCCTCAGCTTTTTCATTCACCGGGTAACAGAAATAGGAGTGGAAACTGAGGACCCTGTCTCTGAAGCTGTGCCCATGTCACTATTACACCTGCTTTCTAGCTCACCCCCTTCTTGGTACCACATATTATTCTTTGTTGGCTGCCCAAGGAAACAGATCCAGGAGAAGGGGCTTGGTTCCAACAGGTCAATTATGCAGCTGCATTCTGGCATGTAAACAATTCTTAGATAAGTTGAAATGAAATTCAATTTAATTCTCAGATCCAGAATTTGGTAGCCACCTGTCCTGCAGAGGTTATAATAAGATTTATTCATGCAATCCAAGGGTAAACTAAGTCCTTCAAGAGACAGGTATATCAGGAAATGTGTTTGAGTGAAGGTAAAAAACATTGTTAATTATAGAAACATTAGAAGAGTTTGCAAACAACTGACCTGGGGATTTTTAAATGCTATGCAACTATATATGATACAAACATTGTGTCTATTTGCAATGCCTATATTCATGAACTAGCGTCCAATTAATCTAAGTTATGACTTAAAGATTCTATTGAAATTCTGCTCACATACTATGAAGACATGTTCTGTGAAATACCTCAAGAACACCAGGTCAAGATATTGTCAGTATAATTAACATTATTATCACTTTGTCTTTATTGACACATTGCTTCTGCCCATTTCCCTCTACCCTCACACTCTCTCCCTTTCTCCCCTTATGGTTACATAATTATCTCACTGAGAATACACGTAGTTTCCTTAACCTCTGTATTACTACCATGATCAGGAAGAAAGTAGGAGGTGGATTTTATTTGCGATGAAGAAGCTTAAACAAACCAAAGGCAAGCATACACCTGAAGAAGATATTAACAAGCTGATTTTTTTTTCAGTAGTGATAGTCTCTTCAAAAATCCATTTTTCATTGAAAGACATTTGAAAACTCAGAGGTTTAGACAGAATGACCAAGTTCCCGATACAGAGATCTCCTTACCCATAAACTAAAGTCTTCTTTCTTTATGGTACTTGTTTCATTTATTCATTCATTCATTCCTTCTTCTAGGTCCAAGGTTTGGTAAAGAAATGGCCATGGTAAATGACACAACTACTAGATATTTTGTTCTGGAAAGTGTTTCCAGCTCTAGCTTTTCCTTTTTGTGATATTTCTACTTATATACCTACTAAGTGTGGTGGGGAATGGGACTATCATGGTGGTGACAAGAGCTGATCCTCATCTTCACACACTTATGAATTTTTTCCTATTCTATTTATCCTTTCTTGACATGCTATTCTTCAGTCACTGTCCCAAAGATGTTGCAGAATTTATTGGTGGGGGGAAAAAACATTTCTCTCCCTGGCTGCATTGCCCAGATGACCTTAATTCTTTTCATGGCTTGTACAGAAGTTTTCGTGCTATCAGCAATGGCCTATGATTGATATGCTGCCATCTTTAAACCACTGTATTATGTGAGGATCATGAATAAACAAGTCTGTATGAGACTAGTGGGTGGTGCATGGCTGATCAGCATTTTGCATTCATTGACAAACACTGCTCCTGTGTTACAGTTACACTTCTGTGGGTACAAAGAACTCAACAACTTCAGTTGTAAACTCCCATTTCTGCTAGAAGCATCCTGTTCAGGGACCTTCATCAGTACGATAATATTTCTCACTTCAGCTATGATTGTAAGCTCAACCTCCTTTTCCATTACCTTGGTCTCTTACATCTGCATCATCTCCAGTATATCCTGAGGATACGGTGTGGTGAGGGTAGGGGTAAAGCCTTCTCTACTTGCAGCTCCCTCCTCACTGTGTTGTTCTTTTGTGTTGTGGGGCTGCTTTTGCCAGATATCTGAAACCCAATTCAACCTCTTCAGTGGTTCTTGACAGGCTGTTCTCTGTACAGTATATTAACTCCTATGTTAAATACTATCATCTACAGCCTGAGAAACAAGGGTGTAAAGGCAGCTCTGGGGAAATTACTGGGGAAAATGAAAGGCATATGAATGCATTTCAACATTTGAAAAAAATATTTGTTAGTGGGAACTGAGTGTTTAAAATATTCTGATGCCATGTAACTGTTTGGTCTGGGCATTTAATCGATAAATAATTAAGTTCTTCCTTAACAGGAAGACCATTTCTTAGGCCTGTGCGAGTCAGTAGTGATCCGATCTGGCTTCAGATCTGGCCACTTCGGATGGCCGCAATCCGATCTGGAGCTCTGAATCAGGTTTCTGCCTTGGAGATCCGGTCATAGGGTATAATGAGGACTCAATGAAAGTTCTATAACCATGTTTTTTTGTATGATTTGGATGCAACTGGCAGGCCCAGTAGTCTCTGCTGAGCACATGAAGCGTGCCAAGTTTCAAGAAGATTGGTGCAAGGGTTTAGGAGGAACTGTACCCCAAATTCCTGAAAGCAAAACTCCTGTTGCATCTATGTGTTACAACACAGGGGGCTGAATACTGCAGGGTTGGTAGCACTTAATGAGGTCACAAAGACTGCCAAGTTTCAAGAAGATTGATGTAGTGAATTGGGGGAAACTGCACCCCAAGCTGATGACATGCAAATTCATGATACAAATGACCCTGTGTGTGTTAAGGTGCAGCAGGCTGAAAACTGCACGGGTGCTAACTCTTACCAAGGCCACAAAGCCTTTCAAGTTTCAAGAAGATCGGTGCAGGGCTTTGGGGGGAACTGTCAGCTGCTTGCAGACAAAACATGTAACACAAATGGTCCTGTGTGTGTTAAAGTGCAGCGGGCAGAAAACTGAAGAGGTGCTGGCCCCTGCTGATCCCAAAAAGCCTGCCAGCTGCATGTGTGTATCCTAGTTCAGGCCTGAGTGCTGGACCCTGCCAGGCCACGAGGCCTGCCAGCTGTGTGTGTCTTGCTGGTGGAGTCTGTCTTCTGGGGCCCTGCACCCCAAGCTGACAGGCAAAACTCATCATGTGGATGGGTGACACTGTGTGTATGTTAAGGTGCACCCTTCCTGGCACTGGGGCCTCTGCACAACACAGCACTGTGTCCCACTGAGGTCTCCTCCTCCCCTACAGTCTCACGCCCGGTCCTCCACTCTCTGTGACAACAGGTACAATAACTTAGCTGGTTCAACACCAGTAGCATCAGCACCACCAAAGGTACCCATACGGAAAAGTCACAGAGCCTGTCATTTTATAAAGGAATTGACTGAAAAAAGTAAGGATGTTGCATTGTGTTGGACATATGATGTTATTCATGGTGTGCGATGGCTTATCTTGTGTTTTTATGTCTATATATGTATTATGGAAAAAAAGGAGTACTTATAAAATGTATCCTTGGATGCTTTAGGGTTGAAAACCCTTTTGTCAGGCTGAGGAAGTACCTGCAGTTGGTCCTGGATGGAAGGAATAGTAAAGCCAGAGGCTGGCCTGGCCCACAGTGCAAGCAAGAAAGCCAGTCATTGAAAATGGAAATGGAGGCATCAGGGGGTGACGGACATGCTGGGGTGAGGAGTAGCAGGGAAAAGGGGATGTAGCAGTGCAGGTAAAAGTACTGAGGTGCCTGGGATGTCAGATGTCCGGCAGATCGCAGTGTGCCAGAAATCCACTGTGTATATTGTGTCCATGAGTTTCTGTACCTATTACCTAGGAGGCTGATGAAGTGCAGGGGGAGCTTGCAGCTCTAGCTCCCCCGGACCCCATCTCTCTCCTCTGCCAGAAGACCTGGCACCTGCCTTTCCAGGATGCTTCATATTGATCTTTCCTGTGCTGCAAAAGGGGTGTGTGTGTGTGTGTGTGTGTGTGTGTGTGTGTGTGAATCCTTTTGTATATCTGTCTGTCTTGTTTTTCTGTGAATATCTGCATCTTGTTCTGCTGTGAATAAAATTATTTGTGTGTCTTCCTGTGTCTCAATATATTATCTGTGGCTTGTTCTTCTGTAAATATCTGTCTTCTTCTGATGTGATTTTTTTTCTATATTCTGGGTCTCTGTGTATGTGTGTACATGCGTGCGTGCATGCATGCGTGTATGCGTGCGTGCGTGCGTGCATGCATGCAAGCCATCTGTGCTTCCCTGCACAGTGATAGAAAACAGTGCCTAGGAAAACAGAACTTTGTTTTTGCAAAGTTTCCAAAACAAGTTTCCAAAGAAATAATTCAAAGAAATAAATTGAATTGTAATACTACTGATAATTGAATAGAATAGCTAAGCTAAATTGAGCTAAGATAAACTAAATCCTAACCACTCCATTATAACAAGAAAAAGGAGCAGGCAGGTCTCAGTCACAGCATTCCTCTCTCACAGAGTCGCTGACAGGGAACAAGCTGCAAAAGGCAGAGAAGGGCTGAAGACAGAGGCTTTTATGCTTTTTTTAGTCCTACCCCACAGACGCTGCCATTGGAAAGGTAGCCAGGGAGAAATCCTTCTCGCATTGCCTCCAAATCCTTCTCGCATCCTTCTAATTGCCTCCCTCCAAATGGCTGGAGCGGGTCCAAAACATCCAAAGTGGATCTGAAATGCTTTGGATGCCTCCGATCCAATCTGGACACCATTGCTGGGATACCACATCAATCTGGAAATGCCACTTCGGACACCGAAGCATCTGAATCAGCTCCAGATCTGAAGTTGGATCCAAAGATTTGTGCAGCCCTAGCGTTTGTACTATCATGGCTATCCTCAATCTAACCCTTTTTGAATGCATTATAGGGACAGAGATGCACGAAAGGCATGAATGCTGCTGAAGTAATTGTAGTGAAGAGTGTGAATCTTGAGGTTAGAGCACTGACTTGAGAAAGATTGATTTCAGTGAGTCTGTTTGTATGCTACACAAGCATATTCAACCACACAGAAAGAGATAGGTTCAGTCTAAGCTACACCATAACAATGAGGTGGAAGACCTAGGTTTGGGCCCCTGCCCCCAAAAAATGTTCAAGAGAAAATATCAAAAACCCATTGTTTTTGAGGAAGTCACCCACATCCCCACCCTAACGTTTAATGTTCCAACCCCTAACATATTTGTGCGGATGGGGCATTCTTATCACAGCCTCCAATTAATTTTCATGAAAGTGATTGACCTAGTTCCAGGATGGCTTCACAGCTTTGAGTCACAGATTATGGAAGGTACCACTTCAAGTGGTACTTAAACAGTAACATTTTCAAAATCAAGTTGGATTCAGAAATGTGCAACATAAAACCTTACACAGGCTGGATTGTGTTAGGTGTGGTCCCATTACTTAGTTAACACCTCTGATTCAGTCAATAACATCTACCTCTATCCTGACTTTGGTCTGACTTTAAACTAAACATGACTGATTGCTCCTCTCTCTGAGAATGATGAGGTTTAATCTTCGATGATTTTCCCTAAAGTTTCTATGGTTTAGCTAATGTGGCTCCTGCTTTGAAATGACAGCCAATCTGATGATTAAAGATCCTTTTCCTTGTTGAGGGATCCAAGTGCCTGAATCTGGGCATGGAATCACATATACTGTAGGAAGGCTATGACATGATTCCTCTTTTGGATTTAATCTATAGAGTTTAAAATCAGACTCTTCAGACATCTAGTACACCATTTTTGGGGCACACACAGTTATATATCACTTCCATAAACAATGCGTTGAGCTCAATTTAGTGTATGAATAATAGATTTATTTCAGAAAGTCATTCATTCTTGGTAATAAAGACATCAACTTTTTTTTTTCAATTGAAATCTTTCTCTGTGGTCAATAATATTTAGTGCTAAAGGTCAAGATTATTTAAGTCAAATCAATCTACTCAAACTGGGAGCATGATCATGTCCTATGTCTGCTATTAGCTCATGTAGGCATGCAAGTGATACAAATAATTGCCTTCAGTGGGTACATTGCTGTTTTAGTTCCTAGTTCTAAGCATCATCAGTATGCCCAGCATCATTCCTATGCCACTCCCACCTTCCCCCAGATACCTTATAAGGAGGGGTAAGCTGATAGAGATTTTTTTTGCTTTTTAAGGAGCCATATTGGCAGATACCGATCCTATTCCAATATGCAGCTGGGTAGTGGGGAGACCAGAAACAGGCTGGTAAGTCTGTTGTGGTGGAAGGGGTGGAGGGAGGGAAGGTGCATGACAGGGGGCAGATCAATGCCTCCTCAGTGAGGAGGGCCAGGGGCAGGGGCATGGGCAGGCACTGCTAAGCTGGGGTGGGGTGGGGCAGGGTATGGAATGGAGCTGTGAGCAAATCATCCAGGCAGATGGGGTGGCTCCTGCTGCTGCATACACTGAGGGAGAGAATAGCGGATGTGAGTTCCCAGATCTGTGTGTAAGGCCAGGTAGGTTGCTGCTGTGGGTTTGGGCTGGGGAGGTGCTGGGCTCTTCCAGGCAGGGATGGGCTGTGTGGCAATGCTGGGAGGAGGCTATGGGTGGTGGGGGCTGCAGTTATCCCAAAATTCACTGTAGCCCCCCGCCATCCAGTGCTGCTTATGATCACCCCAAGCACAGCCTGGCCCAACCCTCCTTCTGGAAAGAGCCTGGCTCCTCCCAAGCCCCATATTCCAGTGGTAGCCCACTCTCACCCTGCTCACAGATCTAAGCGACACTCCACCTTGCACGCTATGGATGAACTGCTTGAAGCTCTGTTCTATGCCCCACCCTGTTTCAGCAGTGCGTACCCCTTCCCCAGCCCCACTGCCTCCCTCACCACAGGGTCCTCAGTCCGTCCCCCTCACACTCCTTCCCTCACCCCACAACAGACTTAACAGCCAAATCCTGCTCTCCAAGCCACCAGGCTGCATTCCTGGCCAAGTGCATGCTGCTGCTTTGTGGAAGCATGGGGCATTTATTGGCCACATTTTTGGCCATATCAGGCAAAAAGTATGATTGCCAATGCTGTCAATTTTCCTATTTCATTGCAGATCCAATATGGGAACAATATCATAGTATCTAGGGTCAGAAGGGGCCTAAAGCAGGCCATCTGGTCTGACCCCCCACCAATGGCAGGAATGAGTGCCAGGGTCACAGAACCCCAGCCAAGTACCTATCCAATCTCTTCTTGAAGGTGCCCAGGGTAGGAGCAAGAACAACTTCCCTAGGAAGCTGGTTCCACATACTAGCCACCCTAACTGTGAAGTAGTGTTTCCTAATGTCCAACTTATACCTGCTCTCCAGTAACTTGTGACCACTGGTCCTAGTTACCCCAGGTTGTGCCTGGGAAAAAAGAGCCTGCCCTATTTCCTGCTGATCTCCCCTCAGCAGTTTATAGGCTGCCACCAGGTCCCCTCTCAGCCTCCGTTTACTGAGGTTTAACATGTTCAGGTCCCTCAGACGCTCCTCGTAAGGCCTATCCTGCTGCCCGCATATCAATCTGGTGGCCCTCCTCTGGACCCTCTCGAGGCCGTCCACATCCCTCTTGAAGTGCAGCGCTCAGAACTGGACACAGTACTCCATCTGCAGCCTGACCATAGCCGCATAAAGGGGGAGAATCACGGCCTTGGACCGGCTTGAAATGCATTGTTGCATGCACAATAGAGTTCGGTTGGCCTTTCCAACCACTGACTGACATTGGTGGCTCACATTCATCTTGGCGTCAACAATGACGCCAAGATCCCATTCCACCTCTGTGCTAGCAAGAGGGGAGCTTCCCAGCCAGTATGTGTGCTGGGGGTTGCTTCTC
>JAGPOW010001603.1:1411420-1445727 GCA_030014935.1 Caiman crocodilus | reverse complement strand
TTGGCCTTCCTAATAGCCCTCCTGCACTCCCGAGCACAAGAGGAGTACTCCTCCTTGGAGACATCTCCTCTCCTCCATAGGTTGTATGCCTCCCACTTAGCCCTCAGGGTCCCCCAAATATCTCTATTAAGCCATGGGGGCTTCCGGGCACTTTTGCCCATCTTGAATCGGGCAGGAATGGTCACCCCTTGAGCTTGGAGGATCGTCTCCTTGAGGAACATCCACCCTCCATGGACGCCCATGTCCTCAACCTTGCAGGTCCTTAGCATCTTCTCAACTAGCCTCCTGAGCTCTCTGAAATTGTCCCTTTTGAAGTCTGGGATCCTAATCCTAGTGTGGGCTCTAGCTACACTGGGCTGGATAGCAAATTCTATTAGGTGATGATCGCTATCTCCCAGGGAGTCATGAACCTGGAGACCTCTAACCAGATTGTCCCCCGAGGCCAGGACCAGATCCAGCAGCACATCCCCCTGGTGCGGCCATGCACATTCCGGACCAAGTGGAGATCCTGCAGGTCTGCCAGGAACCTCCGGATCTCTCAGACTTGGCTGACTGCTCCTCCCAGCAGATGTCCAGATAATTGAAATCACCCATGACAATGACATCCCTCGTCCTAGCCGCCTCCTTGAGCTAGCCAGCAATTTGGAGGCCTAGCAGACACCCACCACTAAGTCCCTTTCCCCTCATCCTCCTTGCAGCCTGACCCAGATCGCTTCTGCCTGGTCTTCAGTCGCCTCCAAGTTGACACTCGATGCAGAGTGTGCTCTTTGACATAGAGCACAACCCCTCCACCTCTTCTCCCCATCCTGTCCTTCCTGAAAAGGGCATATCCATCAATGCCTACAGCCCAATCATGGGTCGCGTCCCACCAGATTTCCATGAGTCCAACCAAATCTGGGTCTTCCACAGCTACCGGGAGAGACAGCTCCTCCTGCTTGCTACCCATGCTGCGAGCATTTTTATAGAGTCATTTAAACCTCAATATATTGGTGTACCTCTACTTATAAGTATAATGTCCTGTACACCATTTAAAATATGATCATTTCTGGGTCATGCATGGCAAATGCACATGGACCAGGTGAATTCTGAAGTTAAAAGTGCTCTTAAGAAGTTTTACTACATCAGAATACTACAAATGAGACACAGTTTTCTCACAGGAGAATCTCCAAACCATGCAACAGGCTCGGAAACAACATTGCAAGAAGAATGACCAACTTTGGGTATATCAATGGGGGGACTTGGTCCTATTGTTACCTTCCTGAGTCGATAGCAAGTTATTAGTGAAATGACAAGAGTACTATGAGGTTATGAGATGAGTTGGGGAGGTGGATTATGAAGTTTGTCTAGTGGAAAGGGGCATGGGACACAGTGAGATCAAGTAAACATCCTGAATCATGGAGGGCTTAAGAATGCTGCCAGTTGAGAAGCTATCCCAGCTAATTAGTACATATGTGCACTCAATGATAGTAACCACTACTTTCTTTTAAAAGTGAATATGATCAGAAGTCAGATGCATCATAATCAACAAACCATAAGCAGTCCTTCCTCACTAAGTGCAAAATTTTATTGAAACTATAAGCTACTTAGGGACAACCTTATTCCACTCTACTGAGTCTCTGAAAAATGTTCAGCTGGTCAAACGTTATAACTCACTTTCAACTTTCTTTTAATACTAAGTTGCATAAATCTGGATGGAGGAGGACCAGTAAACTTCTGCAGCATCAATGAGTCCTTTTTCTGGGATGCAACCTGGGTAAAATGTTTGGACTTGGAAGCCTTGCATGAAGTCTAGGTGCTTGAATGGTGAAAAAAATTTTGAACTTAATTAAATTGTTATGAAATGAAGTTTTCCCTACTGTCCATGAGGAAAGGACTTTCCATGAAAAACCTAGGTTCCTAGGGTTGGGAAGAAGCAAAGAGACAGTAGGGAAGATAGCTCAATTGTGTGCTGTAATGGCTTCCTAAAAACACAAAGTCACCCGCAAGGGGATTGACTCAAACACTGTGAAAAATACTGGTCTTTTGGTGATTCCTTCTTTATTTTACGGGTGAAGATGGGTAGGTTGAGTGAGCAGCCTAGAGCATGGAACTGATAAGAGAATGAAGGGGGAAAATGAGAAAGTAATGAGGGCTGTAGGGCTACAGGGAAGGACTGTGATTTATGGCCAATGTGAGGGAATTGGGAAGCAGACTGAAGTGAGATTATTCATAAATTATGGGGAATGTATTGGATTGATCAGGCCATAGGCAGTCACTTAGTGAATTACGTTAGGCAGGATGGGGTCACATCACCTAGCCATTGCAGTCTAAGTTGTCAGGCTGAGGGTTGAGGCCCTAGCCTCAAGCCCTATGGGTGACACTATTACCATGGTCAGGTCAGACCATAGATATAAACCAGAATGTCCAGACAAGGCATGGGCATTTTCTGTGGCAAATCTGGGCTCCAGCAGAAAACCAAGATGAACACACGAGTGTTTTTGCTGGAACAAGTCCAAAAGGAAGTAGGAGGGGTTTTATAGTTCCCTTGTCAGGGGCTCACAGTTCCCATAGGTTCCTGGTCACTTGACTCCTCATCAATAGCCTCATGGGAGGAACAAGGCCAGACAGAGATTGGTGTCTCACTAGCTCCTTTGTGGTGTTATGGACTTTACCTCTACCTGTTGGTTTTGCATCATTGGATGTGAATCCCAGTGATCTTAACATACCTAAACATGGTTCTCACATTGTGGGATTAGACGTATGGAGAAGATCATGCTTTGAAGCTGTGGGAAGATTGGGTCAAGACCTAAAGATAGGACTGGGGAGACTGAATTATCAAGAAGAGGAGGGATTGAATGTGATATTTTGAGCTGAAGAGGTGCATGGATAAGGCAGGACTGAGAAAAGAGCTAAGGGGAGCAAAAGGAAAAAGTGTAATGCAGACTCTCAGTGTAGGAACAATTACTCCCTTTACCCCCTTAAAATATAGCATGGAGGCCCAATGTCCAAGCAAGCAGACATCCATATTCATTGCCATGTAACAAATTGCAAAAATATGATAGTATGGGTGAGATCAAGACAGAAAGATCATGGAAACTATTTAAGCTGAATACACATGACTCCGAGGCCACTGAAACATACTAATTAGTATGCTCCAGCAGACTTTCCCCTGGATTAATCAAGTCTAATCACACGCATAGGTGTAGACATCCAGCATGTGTATAGGTGCCCAGTGCATAGGGTTATGAAGTCAGACACTGAGAGTAGTTAACAGGCTGCAGAATTGCCAAAGAAAGGATAGATTTTTTAGTGGAACAACAGGACAATTAGAAAGGAGAGAGGATGATTAACACCTGTGGTATGATAAGAACAAGAAGCAGCAGCCATTTTACAGCATCTGCATGCTTTTATTTTGGGCAGAATATCATTCCTCCTGCCGCCTCCCCTCCTGCTTAAACCACACATGTTAACTTGGAAAGGTTAATTTTGGGGGAAAGCTGCATGCTTTATCCAGATATATTCAATATTAAAAGGATTGAGCAGAATTGTCTCTTTTTAAGACGTTGTTGGGGGTGATAGCAGTGGAAGGCATGCCTACTTTTTACATTATAGACTAGCCCACCACTTACGATGTGAATTCTATGATATTAAACCTATGATATAACCTGTGAGGGGCTTCTGTACCAGGAGCCATTTTTTGGAAGTCAGAGAGTACATGGTTCATTAAGATGGATGCTTAACGGTGCCTTGTCCTATTAGGGCAGAAACTTCCCCACTGCATTGCCCTCCATCTGTTTTATCCAATAACTTTAATAGCTGGGGGAATTGCTCAACTCCAAAAGGAATGGCAGAAAAACTAGTCATGGTTTTCTGGCCTCCTGTTTTGTTATTTAGATGCAGGTCCACATCCAGAATTGACATACCTACATTGCTGCATGCCTGTTTGACCAACACATTGCCTACTTAAAATGGTCAGTACATCCCCATGCAGCACCTGGGACCCTGCCAGCAGAAAGAATCAAACATCTAGCTCCTGGCAGCTATCCTAAGGAACAGGCCATAGACTTCTTCTGCATTGCAGGTATGCTTGAGACTAGCCAGGACAGAAATACTGGATATTTTCCCACTATGCACACCTGTAAAGGGCATCTGCCCAGGCACAACTAATTTTCTGCTCAAAGAGCTACTCAAACAGCTCCCAGACTAGCTTAACCCTGAGTACATTGTGTAGGAAATATTACTTATCCCTGAGAGAAGGTGCAGAAACATTTGTGGGATGGTGATTGTGGTGTGGCAGATACCAAAAGGGGATAGGTTTCCCAGGAAGAAATACATGGGAGTTCAGAGATGTGGCTCCACATTAATGATAACTATGATAATTATGTTCCCCATTAGGGTGAAGAGGTAGATGATGAAAATGACCCCAGAGAGGAGGAAATGCCACCTCTGAAGACTGGAAAATCCCAGAAGGGTGAATTCAATTGAAGTGGTTTGATTCACACTGAACATATCTTTGTTTAGTACTGCAAAACCTATAAACAAAAAAAGGAGTAAGGCTACAAGATTTTGCTTATTCCTTTGGGTAGCTAGCTGACAAGGGCCATACTAGCTCACAGATATTTAAAGAAATAATAATTTTATAAATAGACTGTTTACATATGTAATAGCTGTTCCTATCAAAATGCCATAGGTTATTTCTAGCAAGATTTCATTAAAAAGCCAGATTCTATTTTCCATAAAAAATAGAAAACTGCAAGTAATTCAAATGACTGATAAGTTAGTCAGACAAAATACATACTCATTCAGGGAAATGTCAACATACAGTTAGTTTGATAGACATTGGTTTTTATTTTTAAGAAAGAAGAGAACATTGTTGTCCTTTATTTTAAATTGCTTTCCGTTTCCAAAATTTTTCCAAATACCATACCACTTCTCACTTAATCTGGAATCCACTAATTTTCAGTTTAGCTAAATCACAAGATACACTACCTCATATGTGGAACAGTAAAATGTCTGGGCTTAGACATACTGAGTTTTAGCCACATTACAGAAGATCCAGATTCATTAGAGGTTGTGAGCTATTCAGCGAGACAAACTGTCAGAGGTGGATAAAAGACACAGAAATGGAGAGAAAGTAATGATAAAACAGACAAAGAAGAATAAATTATGCATTGACTAAACAAAAAGACAAAAAGAAGGATGAGTCCATGTTCTGATTCCTTTTCTACCACGTATAACACAAAGTCCAAATTATACCGGCATCCAGTTACTTTCAATTTAGCTAAATCAGGAGTATGTTAGTTTATATTTACCAGTCAGCTGGTAAGCAAGCGAAGAATGAATAATATTCTGAGTAAAATATTTGAGTAGTTTAGTAAGCTACTTGCTAATTTGCAGAAAGCCTCCTTAGAAGAGTTCACTCTCCCCAATGCTAATTAGTTCAGACTAATCAAATACACAGAAAATCAGTTCAGTGGATAGATATAGAAAGATAAGCAGCAAAAGTCAGGCATATAGTTACAGGGATAGGAAAATAGCAATATGGGGGTAGTTAGCCAGCTAGGCAGACTGACTGATGGATCGGAAGGTTAATAGAATTACATTCAGATATCCAGTACTGAGAATGTTGAAACATTATAAAGGAACAGAAAAAAACTGAAGTATTTCTTATCTACCCGTTCAAAAAACTAAAAGGTGCATTTCCTGAATGTCTAACAACTGAGATATTTACAGACAATTTAAACCATATATTCTTTTAAAAAACTCCTGATAACATACTTCCATAGTTTTTGTTAGTTCTTTGTCAGGCCAAGTCGTTCTAGCTTTGAGCTCCAAAGCATTGCTGACTACTCTTCCAAAGGAACTGTTATAAGGTTTTATTAAAACTCTTAACATTAAAACTTCCTAACAGGACGTATATTTCAAATTATCAGTGTTTCATCACTGAATTTTCATTCTTAGAATTGCACCCAATAAAGTATCCATAGATTTGAAAAAAAAAGAGGCTAGTAATAACAAAATAATTAGAAAGTGAAAAAGACAAAAGATTATACTACCCAAATGATCCATCTGACCAGAAATGTAAAGAGCATCTTTAGGCATCGTCTGGCCAACCTATTAAGGACAACTTTAAATTAGGTTCCATAAGGGTTGGTGAACAAAACCCTCCAGTAACAGAGCATTTTGTTAGGGAGAGGGCCTATAGAAGAAGCTAAACTCAAGGAAAGGGTCAGAGAGCCACAGAACAGCAGTAAAGGATGCAAGAGGGAAACAAATCTAAAATGCAAAATACTTCCAACATGTTTGCAACTGTGAGGATCATGGGGAAAGAAAATATTGAGTTGAAAGTTATAGGCTACAAAGACAACTATTATTTGCTTGGCATCACAGGGCACCTATACACATGATGGACTTCTGGTCCAAGGCATGCTAATTAGTATGTTCCAGCAATCTCTACATCATGTGTATTCAGTGTCTCCACATTTCAAAATGGTGGCAAAAGAGCTTTAGTTAAAGTGCTTCCACTACCATTTTGAAGTGCAAGATGATGAAAACACAGGACACTGCAGGCATTTTAATTAGAATGGCTCTCAGAGCTACTTTAATGAAAGCCCCAGCCCAGAGCATGTGCACAGACATACACAGAGACCTGGTTGACTCTTATGACTTGAACACCAACACTTCTTCACCGGTTCTATGAGTTCAGAACCATGCACTGGGCCCAACCAGTTCTAACTAAGCAAATTAGGACAACCAGTCCCTGAAACTAAAGGAAAGTGGCTACAGACACCCAAGCCCTGGAAAGCATGCACCAAACCCTACAGATTGTATGGACAAAGACTTTGGTGTTTGATCCCAACTGCTTCACATGCCTTGATTCTTTGCTTCTCTTGAACTCTAACTTTCACTCCTGGCTTTTTTTCCTGGTTTACCCTAAAATCTGATGTTGACTCCTGGTTTACTGTGAACCCTAGCTTCAATCCCAAGCACTACAGGAATGCAGTCTCAGCATTTCACTCTACTACAGCTACCTATGCCCCACTCCCTAGCAGGTTTAGGAGGAAGAATGTAGCAGATTGGAATGTATTTGGGTGAAGAGAAAAGGTGAAAGGTTTAGTGGTTGGGATTTATTATAAACTGCCACATCAGGAAGGAGAGGTAGATGAGGCACTCTTTGAATAGTCAAAATTATAACAAAGAAACCAAAAAATTAAGTACTGATAGGAGACTTCATTTTTGGGGAGGGGGGGATATCTGCTAGAAGATTAATATAGGTAAACTATGATGACATGTAAATACCTTACTGTTCCAGAGAATTGACACAATAACTAAGAGATCTTCTACTTTGGATATAGTATTGACTGATAAGGGAGTATGTGCTGGTGATTGGAAACTTGGAAGGAAGTGGCCCCTTCACATAATAGTTTTCTTTTACCATCCATCCTTTCCTTGAAGGCAGATTTCACATCCTTATTCTGTAGATCTTATTCTGTAAATCAGTGGGTTCAGCCTGGGTGTGACCATGGTCTAAAACATAGAGACCATTTTGCCTATGTCCACAGAGAAGTTGGAGGCAGAGCATAGATAAAAAGATGAAGCTAGGACCAGAGAACAGCAAGGTAGTGAGAAAATGGGAGGCATGAGGAGACGGTTTTGAGTGTGACCTGAGCTGAGTGGATTGTCATGACATTGGACACTACAAGTTCATGATGTGCTAATCAATGAGAAGCAGTTGCCCCCTACCAGCCCTCATACCAGAAAAAATGAGCATTCTCTTGCATCTGGTGCCTGTAGGGGCCAATTTAACCAAAGAGGGGCCTTACAGAAGAAGTGTTTGTAGTAGGTCCACAGAAAGGTAGGAAAGCTGTCAGGAGTGTATTTATAGTTGAATAGACACAACCACAAATTCACATAGTAATGGCGGAGTGACCTAAGACCTGTTGTTCATGATGGTTGCTTAATTCAAGAAGCAGCATATTGTCACATAGCTATCAAAGGCCATCACAGCTAGAAGCAAAGATTCAGCAGCAGAAAAAAACAATACAAAAGTACAGCCTGAATTTTGGAAAGAGAATAGATGTAATCCTGGCAAACAGTTTCCCCAGAATATTGTAGATAGTTGCTGAAGAATTCAAAATATGCAAGAGGGACAAAATTGCCTAAGTGAGGCCTAGATAGAACCAAGACAACACATTTGCAACTAATAAAAGGAAACACATTTTCACATATGGCATAAGCTAATCTGAAGCCTTTTAAGTGATGACGAGTTAGCCTGATAGCTATGGTTGGTTGATGCTGTCATATGGTATATTTTAAAACAAGCATATCCAATAGCAAGCACTTCTCTTCGAAATCTCTTGTAAGTATTGGGTGGTGAGAAGTCTGATCTCATGGTTAGGCCACTAGGAAAGGGCAGGAGGTGAATAATAGCCCAAGTCAGGGATCATAAATCAGGGACCAGATCCAAAGGGAAATCCAGGGGTAGAGTCTAATTACAGGCTGAGTTAAAGTTCAAGATTCAGAAAATATTTCTAAATTCAGGATAAGCTAGAAGTTCAGAACTGAAGTCAAGGTAAACCAAGAGTCAGAAACTAAGATACCAGATCAAAGAGGGAAATCCAGAGGCATAGTCCAAAACACTGGCCTCATCAGAGAGCCAGGAATACAGGGCAAGACAGCCTTACCAAACCAAACCATAGAAATTGTTGAGCAGCCTGCAGTCTGTTGCCATTGGCAGAACTAAATGGGGAAGCTTCTCTCCCCAACAGAGAATCAGGAGGCCCAGGCAGTAGCTAGTTGGTTCATTAGCTGGGATAGGACAGCCAATGAGGGTCCCTAGGGAGGTGTGGCCAACTAGGGAATTAACTCAGGCTAGGCTGCCTGCTAGTGCTCATGATACCTGTGTGTCCTGAGGGCTTGGTACTTGGGCCGGTACCCTTTAACATCTTCATTAATGATCTGGAGTTAGGAGTCAGATGCAAATTGGCAATGTTCATGAATGACACCAAGTTATGGGGGAGTGCAGTCACCCCGCAGGACAGGTTGGGGATGCAAACCAGTTTGGACACGCTCTCAAGGTGGGCTGACCAAAGCTCGATGGCCTTCAATGTAGCGAATTGCAAGGTGCTGCACCTTAGTAGGAAAAACCCTAAACATACTTACATGCTTGGCAGTGCTATGCTTGCTATCACTGTGACCAAAAGAGACTTGGGGTTCCTGATTGACCACAAGATGAATATGAGTTACTAATGCAATGTTGTGGCTGGCAAAGCAAACCAGACTCTGGTGTGCATCTACTGATGCATCTCAAGCAAAACCAAGGATGTCATCCTCCCACCTTACTCAACCTTAGTGAGGCTGCAGCTGGAGTGTTGCATCCAGTTTTGGGCCCCCCCACTTCAGGAGGGATGTGTAAAAGCTTGAGAGTGTCCAGAGAAGAGCCACTCATATGATTCAAGGCCTGGAGGGCAGGTCGTATGAGGCAAGACTGAGGGATTTGGGACGCTTCAGTCTGAAAAAGAGAAGGCTCGGGGGGACTTGGTAGCAGCCTACAATTAGATAAAAGGGGTACATCAGGACCTGGGAGAACAGCTGTTCACCAGAGCTCCCCAAGGGGTAACAAGGTCTAATGGCCATAAACTCCAGGAAGGCCAATTTAGACTAAACAGAAGGAAAAATTTCTTTACAGTGCATGTGTTCAGGGTCTGAAATAGACTCTCTCCAAAAGTGCTGTAACCACCTACTCTGGACTCTTTCAAAAAAATCTGGATATTTTCCTTGCTGGGATCACTTGATCCCAACCTACTTCCTTCCTATGGTGGTGGTGGGGGAGGACTTGGGGGGCTGGACTCAATCTCCTGAGGTCCCTTCCAGCCCTAATGTCTTTGAAATCTATGAAACTTATTAAAATTTCACACAATGATATGCCAAGCAATACTAGCCACCTGCAAAATATGTATTCTTAGAATTAAAGAAGAATCCTGAGCTATCTTTGCAAATGCAAGTGTTTCCGAACAACTTTCCAGAGGAAGTCCCTAATTCAGTGGAAGTCTAGATCCCAATGGGCATGAAGTATTTCTCTCAGGGGACTTAACTATCTTCTACCACATCTTATACGAAGAGAAAAAGTAATTGGTTAGCTCTCAGGCATCTGTATCAGACACTGCTTTTTGCAGGACTGAATTGAAGTTGGCATGCAGGGCCTGGATGCATTTTATTTCCATTCATCCTATTTTTACCACTTTGTGGTGCCACTTTTTGGCTGGAGAACCAGTGGCTGCGGAATGATCTATTCATTTCAGTGTATGTGGCTCAAGTATATATAACAATAGCTTATCATTCTGACTCATGTACATTCTCTCTGTCTTCACATGTGTATGCTTTCCCTTTTTTTATCACACTTGAGATTGCAGTCAGGACTTCAGGATAATTGCCTTCAATAGGTAATATTTGGCTTAATTTATATAGATAACTAGTGTATCTCCAACCAGCTTGTAGCTTACCATATAGGTGCTGTAAAGTGAAGAGATATAGACATTAAGATGAAAATATGTTTCAGGAAGTTATAATTCATAGTACTCCTGAGGAGAGTTAGTAGTGAAGTCAAAATTCATGTCAGCTAAGAACTTTTTACTCAGTCTGTATATTAATTTGCAAATGTTTTACAGGAGATCTTTCCTTTGTAAATGTCTCTTCCTGAACTAAACACAGTGACTGCCTTTGAAGGCAACTTTTGGCTTACCTGGATTATTATGTGAGTGACAATCTAACCACAAATATGTTTTTTATTGTCATTCTTTCTGATCGGACCAAAACCTAAGGCCCATCTATTTAACTTTCTATTCAAAGGCTAAGTAAAAGCATATGTAGTTGCATCTATACCATTTAGCCAACCCATGATTAAATTTTATTTTAGAATGAGTTTTATCCTGCCACTGATTCTTTCAAAAACTGATTAAGATTAGGCAATGCTACTGAGATTCAAGTGGCATGATATTTTTAGCATAAACATAAACTTAAATATTAAGAGAACACAAATATGTTAATACTACAGTTATTGTTCTGACAGTATTATGTGTAGACTTAACCTTTCAACCTTTCACTAGCTACTTACGGTACTGCTAATAATGTAAGTCTTTCAGAACAGAGCTTAGCACTGTTCTGAGCTTATGGCTGCAAAAATTGCCATTTACATCCAGGTGGTATGAACATAACAAATATCTGTGATTAATATGAATAGATAAGGTGGGAAACATAAATCCTTCTTTTAAATGTTACTGAAAACAAGTGAAATAGTCCAGAGTATTATGTTGTGCTGAAGTTGTGATTTCCTTCCATCCCAGTACAAGTTTCTGCTGTACCTTATACTTCATTCTGAAATCCTGAGAACTACTGAAGGATCATAATCTCACTTAGTCCTAACCAAGCTGACTGTCTGAAATGTACTAGACATTAATGGATGTAAAAAGAGAACATAAAGTTGGTTATATATGAGCATAAAAGAAAGACAAATTGAAAGAAAAGAAATCCTAAAAGGCTGAAGGAGCTAATGTAAAATATTTAATATACATCAACCAAGTTATAATGTCCCCAGCACTTATTTCCATTGTCTCAAAAACTGACTGGCTTGGGTTTTGCATTTAAGATAATACTATTCATGTAAAACTAGTGTAAAATACCAGGAGTGGAAAAGAGAAAAAGGGCAATGCTGAAACAAGAATATATGCATGTGAGTTGGCTTGAAATATATATAAAATTAAAACCCAGTTCACTTTACCTGTCTTTTATTTTTCTTTCCCAGGAGCATAGTTAGAACATTAGTCCAGGGAGCATGAGACTCAGATTTTAGGGTCCCTTCATCTAATGGAAATTTGAGCCTGCATTTCTTGCTTTCAGGCAAAAGATATTAACTATGAGTCCATAAGCTAGGCATTACCAAGATCTCCTTTTCAGGCCCCCCCTTCAGACTGACCCACTAGGCAACCAAGAGAGGGAGATCCATACAGTCAGGAGGACGCATACAAGGTAGGGTTGTTATAGTTCAATATGCTGAATATTTCTTTTGGAAGCATCAGACCTCAAGCTGTAGCCCAGGACCCTGCTCACAGGAATGCAGAAGTCTTACTAAGGTTGTCTGTTTTACCCATTGAAAGTTAAATGAAAGTTGCAGTGGGACAGGTTCAGGAGGGGAGTTCTGGTTAATACCTAAATTACGGTTTGGCATTTTGCTAAATCCCCTGCTTTGGGAGTATGTGCCACAATCATTAAGCTATTGTACCCACCTCTGTTTTACTTATAGCACTAGGCACACAAAATGATTATCTTTGCCTAGATTATCAAAAACTGCGCAGAAGTACCAAAACCTACAACAATGAAGCTACATCCCCCTAATCATGTACATTAAAGTAGGATGTATTTCTTAGTCCTCTAATGTTTATAGTAATGAGGAGCTTAATGAGCTTCTGAAAGAAATTATGGTAGCCTGTGACAACAGGATCAGGATTTGATTCCAGAAATAAGTCTCTCCCAGTCCTATGCTCCTATACAACCTTCCTCACTGAATTCTTAGTGAGCTTGGCTAAGGAAAGACCAAATAAGAACCTATGTTCTAAAGTCAGGACTATGAAAGAGGTAAGGGAATTACATGACAAAAATTTTAATTTTCCCACCCTAAGTCCTACTATTCTTTCTTCTTCCTTACTCAGTTGAAGGTTATAGTGACTTCATTGAGAGTTGAGCTATGTTAAGTTTTGAGTAAATATGAGATACAGTTTCCAAGATCCTTACAACATAGCTATGCCATCAAAACTGGGAGTGTAGAATTAAGGATCCTTGAAACCTGCTGTGGCTTCTGGGAGCGTATAAAGATCATGCGTTCCAGTGAATATACCTATGCTAGCTGTACTAACAGAAGAGTGTTTTTGTTGGCTTGGTTTGTATCATCCAGTGTAGTATTATGGCTAATCAGGGAGAAAACAGGTCTTGTGTCAATGTGTGTGATACAACACTACTCAGTGTGTATGTTGTGGGGGAGGTCTGAGAGACCATAGGTCTGTCTGTATAACTAGTATAACTGAGGCTGTTCTATATTATACACAAGTCTAGTCCTGTGTATTTTGGTTGTTTGTGGTCTTTGTATGTAGAATAATGGCTGGTGAAAATCAAACACCCTCTTGATTTAACTTGATTTCGTATTTACACTGTTGAATCATTATACGGGTCTTTCCTTGATTATTGCCTAATGATTACAGCATTCATTTGAGATGAGAGAAACTCCAATTCAGGAAGGCAAACTTATTAAGCCCAACTTTCTGAAGTTGATCTTGAGTTATCCTAGGGTTCCTTCTCTCTGTCCAGTTCCCTCCCCTGTTACCTTTAAAATTTTATCAAGATTTTTTTTCTAAATAAAAACACATTTTGAGTCTTCATAGTCTTCAATCTTTGGTCTTCAGGATGGCTCTAATATGCTAGAAATCTATTGGTTAAATCCTTGCTGTGTATATATCAAGATGTAACCTAAACTTTTTATTTACAGAATAGACACAGTACTATTGTGCATCAACTGTTTTATGATTATTTTTCTAGATATAAGCACGGAACGTGCATGGATAAGGGAAACATGACAGGTGTGACAGAATTCATCTTGGTGGGGTTCCCAAGTATCTTTGAGGTAAAAATAATCCTCTTCATTATCTTTTTCCTCATCTACTTAGTGATTGTGTTAGGAAACAGCCTCATCATTGTGCTGATATGCACTGATCACCATCTCCATTCCCCCATGTACTATTTCCTTATTAACTTCATTGAGATCTTCATGACTTCTGCTGTGGTTCCTAAAATGTTGGCCAACTTCCTCTCAGAAAAGAAAACCATCTCCTTTGCTGGATGCTTTAGTCAGAGCTATTTTTATTTCCTCATGGGCACAACAGAGTTCATCCTTTTTGCTGTCATGTCCTATGACCGGTACATTACCATATGCAACCCATTAAGGTACTGAAAAAATATGCATTCAACTTGTCATTGGCTCCTGGGTCGGAGATTTCTTCATGGTATTATCATCATTGATCTTGAAAACTAGATTGTCATACTGTGGCCCCAATGTGATCAACCACTATTTCTGTGACAGTGTCCCTTTGCTGCACCTGGCTTGTGCTGATATCCGCTTTATTGAGTTCACTGATTTTGTGGTGTCTTTGGTTCTTCTTCTTGGCTTCCTGTCATTGACTGCGGTTTCCTACATCTACATAATCTCCACTATACTTAAGATCCCATCTGCCCAAGGGAGACAGAAAACATTTGCCACCATGCCTCTCATTTTACTGTTGTTTCAATAGGATTTGGTATCACCATGTTTGTCTATATCAGACCTTCACAGACTGATTCCATGAAGTTCAACAAAGTTATCTCTGTTCTGTCCAGCATAATGACACCCTTCCTAAACCCATTCATCTTCAGCCTAAGGAAAGAGGCCATAAGAGATGCTCTGAAGTACTTGGCAGTGACCAAAAAGGCAATGAATTAATGACTACTATTGTCATTGGTGATATATATGTCCATAATACAAATTTTGAAATGAGGCCATTTCCTCTTACATGTTCTGGGGGCAATTCACTTCCTAGGTACAGTAGTGTGAATCAAAAATCTGCATGGCGTGCCAGTTGGCAATTTTTCAATTTATAAACCAGGATGCTCATAAACCAGGATATTTTAAAATGGTCTATACAGCAATATTACAAATGCACTGAGAGAAGAGGTAACAGATATGCAAGTCTCAACTAATTCTACCAGCACAGTACTCTGAGGAGGTAATGATAAAGCTGTCCTTTCCAGCCTGACTCCTTGTTAGCCCTTGGGATGGAAACTAAAATGTCTTCCAGAAAAATGAGTCTGAGGTGTCCAGAAACTCAGGACTTCATTTCTGCTAGTCACAAGCCAGGCATGAAGCCCAAGGCTTCTGATGTAATTTATGCAACACAAAGATATAAGATGGACAACTACCACCTCAAGCTTCATGAACTCATGGCATTTAGTCCATAAGTCCACCATTTTCCTCACCTGCATGATGGCTCTCCTGCTCAAGGTAATTTGTTGGAACTATGTAAAAGGCCACAGTAACTGAAGCTGTGAGTGCTTATAACTATTGGGTACCCAAGAATACATGCATAATACAAACTGACTCTGTAACATAGCGGCTATATAATGGCATCATGATGTCCTCCTTTGAATTTAAGTATCATATTCACTAGGCAACATTTTCCCTACCGAGACCCATTTGCAAAGACCCATGGCCTGTTTTAATCCATAACCCTCTGGCACTGCCAGTGCCTAACCCCCAGTCCCCTGCTTCTGCCTCTGGCCCCCCTGGCCATGCTGCTATCCCTAACTCCTGATGTCCCTCACTCCCCTACCCCCATCCCCAGGCCATGCTGATGACACATAACCCCTGCCAGAGGGGCCCCCAGCTGTCCCCATCCCACTCAAATTGAAGTGCAGTGGGTTCAGCTCATGCAGACAGTAGCAGAAAAAGTCCAGCCCCAGCACAGGCTGGAGGGAGGAAGAAAAAAGACCTGTTACACCCCCCTCCACTCTCTTGTGCTGAGGCTGCTGTGCCATACCAGGCAGCCTGGTCATGGTCCCTCCCTTCCCCTGAGTAGCATCTCCTAGCCACCCAACCTCCATGAGAATGGGTACCAGCCCTGGTGCTGCCAGCCTAGCCATACAGATCTCCTCCATCCCCTTCCCCCATTAGAATGGGCAGATACCTTCCCGCCACCCCTCTACCTTGCTGTAGCTTGTGACCCTTTGAAATATTCTTGTGACCCGTTTTTAGGTCATGACCCACAGATTGAGAAATTCTGTACTAGCCTATAGGGTCTAGTCCTCATATAGAAAGCTGTCCTATCTTGCTTCTTGTCAAACAGGAAATAGTACTCAGGATTCCTATGTCTGCAGCGAATGCTTGAACCATTATGTTCTTTGGCAAATGGCGAGTAGCATCATTCCCATAAAAGTAAGCATTCTGAACTTCTCTTCCTACTGGTCAAATGTGTGCTGACCCTCACAAGTGGAACTAGGTGCTGTGAATTGCATAAAACTGAGGTACAAGCTGAACTGAAGTACAAATTGAATCAATGCACACTTTTCTGCTATGTATTGCATATATGAAGCCTGGATCATTCTTTGGAGGTATCTGTCTGTACCAGTTCTCTCTAGAGAGCATCTTCTGCCTACACTTACTCATTCTTTGAAGATGGCTAAACCTATGCATTGAGTGTACAGGCACTTGAGCCTGATCAAACTGAAACACTTGTGAGCCAAGAAACCTAGGACCATTGCCTATTCTACCTATTAGATGCCCAAATGGACTTGGTGCCCAGTCCACTCTGCTTGAGACCCTTATTAATTCAATTGAAGATGGGACGTCTCACTTATTTTTTGTACCTTAATCCAATTTCACTTCTAAGTCACCTAAGTTGTGCTTAGGAACTGAGTACAATCCTATTCCATCCCGCTCAAGACTCTGGTGTGATATAGGGGCTAGGACTAACAATCAGCTGATTGTTGGTCCCAGCCCCAGCTCCATACAAAACTGGTTTGAGATTCCAGTGAGGTGCTAGGTTTGGGACTGAGAATCAGAAAGCTGTGCTTGCATTATCTCCATGGAGTAGTATGACACTAGCTGAACATGTGTTACTCATGGCAGTCTTGAGATACTTCTCTAACAAAAAGTCTTAACTTTGCTATGACACAATCACATTTATCACATCTTACTGTGTGAACATGTCAACAGTAGCATTTTAAGTGCAGTTAAAAGTTCTAAGTGTGACATCTGACATGTCCCTTAGACCCGTTCACCCAGAGATGGGTTGAACCCGCCATTCCTGTTTCCTAAATCTCAGGACATGAGCAGTTCTTCAGCCCTTTCCAGCTCTTCTCTTGGATCTCTTCTACTGAATTGTGCATTTAATAGTCGTTGGAATAAATAAACAAACAGTATTGGAGGAAAAGTACTGGCCTCTCATTTCATGTAATATTGCCATCCCAGTGGGATTCATAATCTCCACCTCGTATTTTGTTTCCTAGCCTCAATATTTCCCTTTCTTGACTTCCCAGTGGGCCAGCTTCAAGGGGCTTGCTGGACAGAGGTCTGGATAATGTCTGGCCTATAGCCTGATGGTTAGAACTAAGCAATTCAGTTTCCAACCTGCTTTCCATGGAGCAGTTCTGGAAGCTGTATCTCTTGCTCCCTGGGCAAGTGTCCTTCTACCAGGGTACTAGAATAAAGGTTGGGAAGGTTTTCCCATTTTTCCCCTGCTATGTGAAACAAAATACTAAAATTGTATGTGCTAAAAACCACAGATGGCTGGCAATGACTCTGTCTAGGCACACTGAGTGAACAGGGATTTAGTGCCAAATCACACAATGCAGAGAACAAAGAGGACCTAGTCCTGTTTTCCAGTAACTCTCCCCATGTTTGCATTTACATTTTTTTTCAGAGACTCACAGTGGAATAGGATTGTACATCAATGCTTAAGTATGGCTTATTTATTTTATTAGACCAACTAGGAAGTTGCAAAAAAATGTGTAGTTGGTCTAATAAAAGATATCACCTTTACCATACTGACTTATTTTATTTTTAGACTAACATGGTTACAACATTTATTCCGAAGTATTGCTTAAGAACCTTGAAAATGAAACTGGATTTGGCTACTACATTGTAGGCCTTGGATCATGAAACGTAGGTGCCTCCAAAACCACATAGGATTTGGTCCCTCCTCATAAATTTAAGAGCCATTTGTGGTTAGTATTTCCATTCATTTAATGTATTTAGACACTGCAATAAAATAAAGTCTCAGTCTTCTTTATGATATGTCTGATAGGATAAGTATGATGTTGTAGTTAAGATGATCCAGAAATTATGCAAGAGTAATGGATTTCTTAAGGTGAAACCAAATATTCAATGGGATAAAATATACACAGTTAGCTCTTTAAACATTAACATCAACTGTCATATTCTTACTGGGTTGTTTTTTGTGGGGTACATATCAATATAAACATAAAATTTATATAATATAAAGAAGGAGAAAAAACAAAACAAATACAACTTGCTACCAAAATAAAATGCTGAAGCTTATATTATGTCTTAGCTCACTTATACTTATCTATAGGGAATAGAGCAGGAGAGGCAAAGTCAGAAATGGTTGGGGAAAGGGAGGGAATGCATTTAAAAAAAAAACAAATGGAAAACTGGGGGTTTTGCTACAGAAGGAAGGTTGGGTGATCACAGACTCAGCATTAAATGACCAAGGTTATGCACTCACAAAATATGCTACTGTAATTTCTGGTTGCATAAAATCACAGCATTATGTGCAAGAAGAGTTAATACTACTCCGAGTGCTGATTAAGCCTCTTCTAGAATACTTTGTGCGGTTGTAGGCTCCATGTTTTAGGAATAATGTGGTGAAGGTAGAGAGGGTGCAAAGGGGGATGAGAAAAAAGATAAGGTGTTGGAACACAAGCCGTAGGGGGAGAGATCAAGATGACACTGAGAGTCCTTTAATTAGAGCAACTCTCAGAGATTTTCTCAAACAGGTTGGAGCTATAAAAATAAAGTGTCTTCAAAAAGTCTTGGCTGTGATTATACAGTTGTGTGTGACTCTGCTATGAGCAGGGGGTTGGACTAGATGACCTCCTCAGGTACCTTCCAATCCTCATTTCTATATTACAGAAATGCAATATCCAAATACACATGCTTACAAAGTATCTGTAGGTTGTTCTAATATTCCTGAGGCACAAGAGGAAATTTCAGCCCAGGCAATATTGTTAAAGTCCATTAGAAAATACACCTCCCCCACAGACTCCTAACTTGTATCTCCTCGAAGAGATATCCTTTTCCTTATCATCAGCATCTCTGAACATGCCCCTGGGTTTTTAGTCCATAACTTTTGAATTGCTTTTCAAATTTTGTGAATGGTCCGTTGGCTATGATATCAGAATTGGCTGTCCTCAAATGAGTGAGGAATACCTTGGGCAGGCACATCTCTTATCTGTTTACTGCTCTGCTGACCAGCAGCAGAAGCTGCTTGGCTCCATGATACAGAGCACACCTTTTATACATGATCCCTAAACTCAGACACAAGGACAAATGTCCTAGTGGACTCCAAGATGAACATGAGCCGGCAGTGTGCTGAAGCCATCAGAAAAGCTAATGGCACTTTATTGTGCACCAGCAGATGCATGACGAACAGATCCAAGGAGGTGATACTTCCCCTCTGTTGGGTGCTGGTTAGACCACAGTTGGAATACTGCGTGCAGTTTTGGGTGCACACTTCAAGAGAGATGTGGATAACCTGGAAAGGGTCCAGAGAAGGGCCACTCGTATGGTTAAGGCTTGCAGGTCAAGCCCTCTGAGAAGAGACTGGGGCACCTGGACCTCTTCAGCCTCTGCAAAAGAAGGTTGAGAGGTGACCTTGTGGCTGCCTATAGGTTCATCACAGAGGCACACAAGGGAATTGGTGAGGTTCTTTTCACCAAGGCACCCCCGGGGGTTACAAGAAATAACGGCCACAATCTAGCAGAGAGCAGGTTTAGATTGGACATTAGGAAAAACTTCCTCACAGTTAGAGTGGCCAAGGATTGGAATGGGCTCCCAAGGGAGGTGGTGCTCTTCCCTACCCTGGGAGTCTTCAAGAGGAGGTTAGATAGGCAGCTGGCTGGGGCCATCTAGACCCAGCACTCTTTCCTGCCTATGCAGGGGGTCAGACTCGAGGATCTATTGAGGTCCCTGCCGACCCTAGCATCTATGAATCTATGAATCTATGAAAATGGCTCGCTTAAATGGCTAGAAGTTTTACTGGGTGTGAGCAGGAGAGCTGATGTTTTGAAAGGTTGGAGGTGTTTGTGACAGGGTATCATCTCCAGGGGTGGTCAGGAAACTTGCCTCCCACCCCCACCAAAAAAACCCCTAAAAACAAACCCAAACTACTTCTACCCTGCTCTGTGGGTAGTCCACCCTTCTCGCTCACCATATTTTGATATAAATTGCCATCAAAGCGTGGGAGGATGCCTTGGTCTTATTGTAATGACCACGAGATTTGTTGTCAGGGCCTCATGGGCCAGATGTGTAGCTCTGTTCCACCCATATGCAATGTTCGAAACCTCACAGATATCATCCATGTTGAACTTCTTCCCTCAAACCCACTGGCTTCTCATTTGGCCTCTCCATGGGCTCCCAGTTGCCTTTGATTACTTCCTAGCCTCTCTCTGGTCCTCTGAACCTATTTAGTCTCATTCTTTCTTCCTTTTCTGTTAGGGTATGGTCCTTTAGCCTTCCTCTCCACAGGGTAACCCACAAGGCAGTAAGAACTGAGGCTTTCAGGTGCCCCATACTTGCCTTTCCCAGGGGTCACTCATGGATGGCATTTTTTGCAGTCTGTCCTGCCACAGGCAGCCCCACCATGATAACCAGTAGTCTCAGTAGTTTCAGTTCTTACCCAGAACCAAGCTCTGGCCATCCTGATCTTATTCCTGGCCCCTAATGCGTTCCTCCTTGGTGTTCTATACTGATCCTGGCCTGCAGATCTATGAGCCTCCTGGCCCCAGCTCTCTCTCATACCCTTCTTTTTAACCCTCCTCCTCATCCCCTGGACCCTGCATCAGCCTTCTTCATCCAGGGCTGCATGTCCATTGACACCTTACTCTCAGTTGTGGCTGTCTCACCTGAATAAATCATGCTCATGTCACAAAAGGTATACCACCCGCTAGCCAGTCCAAGTAAGATGAAACCCACACTCAATTGGTTATTAGTAGTGATGTCAGTACCCCTATAAAACATACAAACACAGAGTCCATTTTGAGAGACTCCGGGGTGACAAATCAGTCGCCTTGTGTCTTCCCATCAGCAATACAGTGACGTTCCTTACGTAGGCCTCCGATTGATTGAATTAGTGCTATGAGCTTTTTCAGCGACTTCCCCCTCCTTTCACTCGTCTACAAGCTTATCCAGCGAACTCCCCCTCCCTTCACTTGTAACTGTAACTAAGAGCTTCCAGCCTCACCACCTGGTGACGTAAGTAAACTTTTTTTTTTTTACCACATGCGACTCTGCCTAGTCAGTTCTGAATATTAAACAGCCCACCTGTCCGTACTGATCATAGCCGGCCAATCAGATCGCAATAGTGGCCACATATGGTGCTTTAGTCTGTGCTTTCCAGGGTGTGGCCCCAGGTTGGGCCAGTTGAGATTTCCAGGCTCCCCTGGCTCTGGTAGTCTCTGTAGTGGTCTACTTCAACATTTTGACTCCTCTTGGTCCCTGGCCCCACATGGGCCAGTTGAGATTCCAAGGATTAGCCCTCTGGATGTCAGCGTTCTCTCACCTCTGGGTCCACCCTCTTGGGCCCTTCCACAGATCTCTCACACTGCCTCTCTCTCTCTCTCTGGGCTCGCCTAGAGCCCCCCATAGGTCTCACAAACACAGCCCACTTCTCTGGTCTCACCCAACAATAGGTTTCTGGTCTCATCCTCTCTGGTCCCCCTACACTTAGGGGGGACACTTAGGTCCCCATACACTTAGACCTTCTCACTGGGTTCACCCAGACCTCTCAGTAAGTCTCAAACTCAGCCCCTCTCTCTGGGCTCACCCAGACCATCCATCAGGCCCCCATGAACTCATCCCCTCTCTCTGTGCTCCCCCAGACCCTTCAACAGGCCCCCATACACTCAACCCCTTTCTCAGGGCTCTGGTGCCTACACTGGGTCCCCAGAAACTGTGTCCCTTCCAGACTTCTTTAGATGTTACCCTCCATGCCAACCTTCTGGGCCTGCAGTCATCATACTGAGGTTCTTTCCTCCAGCTCCAAGATTCTATTGCCAGCCTTGCTCAGGTCCTGGGTGTATATCCACCTTAAGCCCAGGCCTCTTCATGGGTCAGATGACTCCCTCAATCAGCCCTTTGCCACCACCTGTAAGTTTCTTGGGCCACTTAACCTTATAATCAACTCTGGTCCCACCTGCAGACTGCTAAACAAGCTGCTTCTCCTCCTGAAGTGGTAGACACTCTATGCAGCTTGCCATGGTGTTATCTCTAGGGAACTAATATAAATGGCCAGATTGTTTCGTGTTGTTTACCGTAACCATGCAAACACAAAAATAATTGTAAATACCCTCCTATACCAGATTGGTTGAGTTATTCTCTTTGAGGCAAAGAGGAAGGAGGCCATTTGACTAAGAACCTAGAATAAAGATAATCCGAGGAATCCTGGGTTCTGTCTTTAACAGTGAAACTGAACTCTGAAGGAGAATTAAAGCAAAAAACTCCAAGAAATTAGGTTTTTTACATTCTATGGCAATTGCACATGGGAACTGGGGATACACACAAAGGAAGTGGTAGTTTTAGGTTCCTTCTACTCTTCAGCTATGCTGCAGAGACAGGTGACATTTTTCTGAGTGCTGGTTCAAAAGTTGACATTCAAATTTGGTCTTTCTTTGGACAGATCAAGAAATGTACAATTAATGGTCCCAAATTTCATCATTCTACTAAAGCTTGCAAAGAAAAACAAACAAAACCTTTTTTTTAGTATTTTTGTGTGATCTAATAAAAAGTATCACCACTGAACCAAGAGTTTAAGTCTCTTGTATTTTTCTAGCATTCTACCACAAAATCAGTGAGACCTTTTCATGCTGCAGCAAGGGAGCAAGCACCAAGAAGTATATTGGAAGTATCTGATTAGTTCCTGATTACTTCCTGTGAAGTAATGAACCCCTCCCCACCACCTAACATTGAGCTTGGTAGGGATGACAAAAGTTAAGCAAGACTGAAAGGTGTAGTTAGTGTTGACTAATGCAGGAAGATTTCACATTAATGATGAGGACTGTTTGATTTTTTATAGGGTTTTTAGTAACAGGATAGCTGGTTGTGATGATAGGGGAACAGATGCATGATAAGCTAGCAGGATTGTTGGCTATTGCCACTTCTCCCTGAGAGTGATGCCATCAAAACTGTCCAGTCCCAAAGGCTGGTACACCTCTTGCTTGGCTGTCCCAAACAGCAGGATGGATTCACTGGGATGGTCCATCTCCTCTTTGAACGGTGCTTTGGCTTGAGTTTTGCCTGTGACCTCCTCACAGTCCTACAGTCTGTCATCATTGTTGTCAGAAAACTCTGTATTCTCCTCAGTATCAGTGACAGAGGGCAACTCAGTGGAGTCTCCCCTGTGAGAACTCATTGTAATGCAGGCATATTACCCCTCTGGACATGCAAAACACAGGTGGTATCATTGTTGTGCATCTTGGCAATGCATTGGTATCAGTTCTAGTTGTAGCTGCAAGCTGCCATCTCTGTCACAAGCCTTTTGCCCACAGCTTGGTTTTGATTAATCTATTTGAGAGACCTTCAGGTTCTGTCCTCACCCCACATGGAAAAGTTTCATAACCTTTGTGCACTTCCAGCTGGTAGAGTTTTCCACAGATACCGACATTCTTCAGGTGTAGGTGGTGGTGTCATGCAGCCAGTAATGGTGATTGCTTGACAATAAGCTGCATTCAACTACCCAAAGTGATGACCTAGAAAATGTCTGACACTGCATGTATTCATGCATATCTTAAAAAAGGCAGGCTCACATTCAGGGCATGGCCTGTGACCCCTGGGTAGTGTTGTTAGGCGTGAATCCTAGAAAAGCCATGTTGGAGTTGTAGGATGACAGCAAGTAAAGCACTTTGGGATGCTAATTGATTGACCAACTCTCTGCTGAACAATAAAAATGTACCGTGAAGCACTTCGCAGTGATTTATTTCAAAGCTGTTCCTGTTTAAACCATGTCAATGTTGTTGTGGTTCAAGCTGATTTGTAGTGCATTATTGCTATACACTGTACTCTCACTTTTTAGAGCACTTTAAAGGCATTTGGAGAAAAAAAAAGGTTTGATTTGTGCATACCCCTGCAGCGGTGGGCTTTCTGATTCATTCCTGGAGGCATTTACCACTTCCATTTTCTTGTATACAGCACCTAGCTAGTTAAACCTGAGTAACACTAAAATATTTTCAAGTTCTCCATTGTGATAGTGATCCTCAGACCTATATTCAACCATTTAAAGTTGCATTCCTGGGACAAATACAAAGAAAGTTTGGTGGGTCAATGTCTAATATTAATATACATGAATCTCAGCCTTTGTGTTTCCTCGTGTTCTCAATGAAGTCCATAGAGGGAAGAGAGAGGGAACACACTGTATTGAAAATGTTTCAACAGTAATCACTGTTTAGAGAATTCCCAGTAAAGAAATAATCTGTATGTGATTTAAAAAAAAAAATCCAACTCCTAGATTGTAGTTTACAACAGCAGCTCAGGGAGTTAACTCCAGGGAATGAAACATGTCTGTCTAACTCTATGTTCCCCAGAGGAAGTGTCTCTTGTGCTTTTTAGTGAGGATGAGTCCTCACAGGGATGTGAAGATGCTGAAATGCTCCAGTTCAATCAACAAGCAAGCCTTTCACCAGAAAGGAGGATGGTTCTATTCTTAGAGGTTAGTGCAAGGATCAAAAATGTCTTGGTTTCCATGTCATGTGGCAATGTGATTAAGAAAGCACTAGGATAAGGAAGGGATAGATCCCACCATGATTTAAACTGAAGCATTGCTAGGATCACTGGCAAAGCAGAGGAAAATTCATGACCCTGAATTTGACAAGCAAGGGATATCCTTTTTTCAAATACTATCTTAAGACCTGAAATATGTTTATATGGCTTCATTTTTTTTTTATTTTTCTTCTGTTTGGCTAGAGATGCACAGTAGGTACATTTTCATATTAATTCAAACAAAGTCTTTTTTTCCTCCGTTTTCTTTTCCTTTCCTTCCTCCCCTTTTGATGATGAATTAAATAGATTTAATGGTCTCATAGGTGAGACCACCCTTCTGCTGTCCATCTCAGAAAGGAAACAGAAAAAATTGAAACAATTCAGGAAGAGCCACATAAATCATTTGAAGTCTGGAAAGTCAGTCTTGTAGGCAAAAAGTAAAGAATCTCAATCCACTTACTTTATAACATGGAAAGTTAAAAAGTTATTTGATTATAATCTACAAAGACCTATGTTAGCAATGGTCTCTTTAATCCAGTAGATAAAACCAGAGCAACATCCGACATCTAGAAGTTGAAGCCAGCTAAATACAGACTAGAGATAGGACACATTCATGTGAAGACAATTAATAGCTATAACAACATACATTAAGGTATAGTACTTTTTCAACTACTTGGAATATTCCAAAATCTAGCATGTTTCCAAAAACTATTCTCTATCTCAACCTCATATTATTAAGCAGTAGTTTCTCAGTGTACGAATTCTTGGGTAAACTTCTCTTGCTTGCCTGTGTAGAAAATCAGACTGGATACTCTTTTGTCATTTTAGCCTTATTTCCTCAAATTTCTGAGATCTCTTTGTATTAAAGTGTATTCTTTAATCTAGACTGAACTCTTTAGCTTCCTCAAAGTCATGCCCAAAGGTTTGAAGTGTTTCAGTAGAGACAGTTCTCACCATACAGGCATTTGGTTTTCAATCCTCTTAGTTCAAAATAAAATTGGTTGATGCGTACAGCATTCTACAGCTGTAAAATCCAAGGGATCTAGCTGATGGGAATTTTGATAAAAAAAAAAATGAGGGCACGTGCCTTATTAAAGCTACTATTTTGTGGGATAAACTATATTTTATGACAAGGGAGTCTGTGCAATAGACAGCTACTCCATTGTGGACATAGGGTCAGATCCTACTCCATTTTTTGACTTCTTTATGCACTTAGTTACCTATGTGTCATTGTAATCTATCCCATTCAAGTCCATGAAAATCCATCTACTTTTGTAACATACTGTCATTTTACCCTTACTAGTGCATAAATAAAAAATAAATAAAAAATGCAGTAAAGAGGAGAAGGGCTAACCCACCTTTGGCATTCACTATTTTTCAGGGAATTGAGCAGGGTGGCAGAGAATCACATTAATACAGCTAAATCTACTTACTTGTCTAACAGGAGTGAGATAGAAACTGTCCTTTGATGTGCATTTAATTAGCTAACAGTATTCACAACTCTTATATTCAGGTGTTTTTCCAAATTGAAAATTGAAGTAGCTAAATATATTTAGGGGGGTGGGGGGAGGAAATATCCTGGTCAGAAATGGCATTTTGTAAAAACTTGAAAAAAATTGGCAAAAATAAGTAGACATTGGATTTATGGCACATTATAACCTTCTTGCCACCTGATAACCCCAGGTAGCCTGTCTGCATTTTAGCAACATTTTACCCACTACATTTTATCACCTTCTCCACCTCTGCCCATCATTGTCTCCCATTTCCTTTGAACCTTAGTGCCACAGATTTTCATTTTCACAGACTTGCATTTTGCGTTTTGCCTTCTATTCTACTCAGGAAAGCACACAAACACCAACAGACTTTCCTTATGCCTAAAGAAGGGTGTTTCTGCCCAACAGCTTGCAAAGAACATTGTTTCCAACTATTTAGTTGGTTTAATAAAAGATATCAAATCGATCCAAAGACCCTTGTCTGCCAGCTTTTATTAAAACATGTTTTACTTGAGCCTAAATAACTGGCCTATTAGAATTTTTTTTTCCCATGGAAATCTCAACATAATATTTTATCCAGGAATAAAACATTTCTCAAATTCACAGAAGTCAATGTCCAATGTCTTTTGTGTGGTTCTAAATGATATTTCTAGCAGGCCACTTACGGACCACAGTCTCGTACAGTAAAGTAATTCCAGCTCTGATGGTGATGCTAAGGATGAATCTAATCTAACCACTTGCATCAGAGAAAATAAGCCTTAAAAGTATAACTGACACAGCCACTTCTCCTGATCTTTGTTTTTACTCAGAGTATATCAAAGAATAGGTCACCCTCAGAGCATACTGCAAGATTTGAATATTATCTCAGAGCTCTTATTAAAGCCAATAGGAAGAAGTGAGGTGTAGAAGAGTAACTGTTTTATAAGCTTTGTTGTTTTCTTATTCTTGCCCCCCTGAGCCTTTGTTGAGCAAGGCAGCATAAAAGTCAAATTATTAAAGAACTAATGGACAAAACAATAGAATGAGACTTAGTAGACATCTTTTTATTCCTGCCCCTGGCTTACTCAGTAAATTGTTCAAGTCATTTATTTTATTTATGTCTCAATTTCCCCATCTGAAATATGAGGCCTCCTTTGTAAAATACTTAGAGATTGGTTGATAATGATAAAAATAACCTACATAAAAGCTGTTAATGGCTTTGAAGGGAGCAGTTAGCAGTAGAAGCTTATAGCCCTGGCTCTTTGTCCTGATTCTGCATCCTGCCTCTATGTCCCAATTCTGCAAACTCTCTGCCAATGCAGGGTTCATGTGCTTCTTGCCATTTTTCTGGAAAAACTCTGAGCTGAAGGAGTCATTTCTGAAGGGAAACACTTTATCCCCAAATTAGGACAAAGGGAGCTTACTTTGTTCAGTCAGGTGCTAGAATTAAGAAAGAATGTTCCTGTCTCTTCTCAAAACAATCATTTAATTGGAAAGTTAACCTAAATTTAACTTAGTTTCAGATCTGGCAATGGGAATTTAAAAATGCACTCACACCATGGAAGATGGGTGTGGGGTAGACCCCAGGATCCCTGAGTTCTTGCTGGTTGTTGAGTTTCTCAGGTCCTTCACTTCCCAGTCTTCCCTAGATTCACAATCATTCCATCCAGGAAGAGCACACACCAACTGCTGAAGCTTCCTTAGCCTGACGAAGGGTTTTTGAACCTGAAAGCTTACTTAATAACTCTTCTTCAACCATTTGGGTTGGTCTAATAAAAGATATCAAACTCACCTAAGGAACCTTGTCTGCCTATGTCCTTAAACCAACACGGCTACAACCCAAACCCCTACAATCATTAATGGCATGCATCTACCTACCCTTTGATTTGGTATATGTTAATGAAAGAGGTTGACCAGGAGGGTCCCCCTCTCTGGCTAAGAATTTAAGAATAAGTTTCCATTCCACATTCACTGTTTCACTAGGATGGTCTTCAAGAGCTTATCAGTTAGGTTTCAGCTCTTGACATTAAGTGCCATTCCTTGTGGTAATGTGTTTCTATTACCATACTTAATTTGTATTACTATTGTCAATCACTTGGTGTTTTCTTGTTAAATCAGCAAACATATGCCCTCTAGCTTTGCAAGCCTGTTTTTAGACAAGATGACCCAGAATTACTATTATTTTAGTTGCACATTTGCAACACTAATATTCAGTTCCTATCTTTATATAATGGAAGGTATATATAGCATGGGAGTACCTATACCAAGACTCTCTAATGTGTTCCTTACAAATTTCTTTGACTGAGAATCTGAATGGCTCAATCCCTAAAAATCTGAAGAAATGTTGAGATAATGAGCTGTTGCTGATCATTACAGTAAATCTGTTCATACTCACTGCATAATGTAGATTCACTTGCCACTAGCATTTGCTTGTTAGTAATGCATTTTTAAATTGGGTTTAGCGTGGATAGGCTTTGGAATTAGACTCTTATTAATATATTTGGGATAGGACTTCAACTGTCACAAATCCATATGATTTTAGATAATTGTTAATCAGAACAATGTATAGAAAGTAAAAGTGGAAGACCATATCATATAAACGTGTGATCCCTGATCTCTTTCTTTCTCCTGACCACAACATTCTGACCATTCCCTTATTCTTATTTAAAAATGCTGAAATGAAAAGAACAAAAACAAAATATTTTTCAGACTTCTGATTTTTCAAATAACCCTCTTTTTGAAAGGGATACAGTATTTCCCATTAATCTTTCATAATACATTGGGATGGAGCTAAATCACAAGGATGAAGTTATCATAATTAAATCTATGTAATGATTTCACTTTTCTGTATACCTAGATTAACAGATTTTTATGGGAACTACATGTCCAAGTTCCTTAGTTTGCCTTTAAAAGTTCTGGCTCCTAATTAGACTGCTTTTTATATATTGACCAGAAAGGTAAATGAAAGTTGAATCATGGAGAGCACTCTGCCCCAATTTGAGGATGACACAATATTAAGAGGTAAAACAAACACACTAATGGGAAGGGATCAAATCCAGTCAGACCTGAACAGGTTGGAAAAGTGGGCGGAAAAGAATAGGACATAGTCCAACAAAGACAAGTGCAAAGTGCTGCATCTAGTGAGAAGGAATCATCAACACAGCTATAGGCTAGGGGAGGAGCTTCTCAGCAGTATAGCAGCAGAAAGGGATCTCGAAGTCATAGTTGACTCCAACATGAATATGTGTCATCAATATGATGAAGTAATCAGTAAAGCTAATTGCATTCTATCATGCATTAGCAGGTGCATCACAAACAGGTCGAGGGAGGTGATACTTCCCCTCTATGTGGCATTGGTCAGGCTACAGCTGCATCCAGTTCTGGGTGCCACACATCAAGAAGGACGTGGATAACCTTGAGAGGATCCAGAGGAGGGTCAGTCATATGGTTAGGGGCCTGCAGGTAGTAGTCCCTATGAGGACAGATTGAGTGACCTGGATCTTTTCAGCTTCCAAAAGAGAAGGCTGAGAGGGAATCTTGTGGCCTTTTACAAATTCATCAGGAAGGGAAGGGGGGCAGCAAGAAATAGGCGATATTCTGTTTACTAGGGCACCCCTTGGAATAACCAGCAACAATGGCCACAAACTGACAGAGAACAGATTTAGGTTGGACATCAGGAAGAAATTCTTTATGGTAATGGTTGCTAGAATCTGGAATTGGCTTTCAAGGGAAGTGGTGCTTTAAGACGAGGGTCTGGACAAGCACCTGGCTGTGGCCATATGACCCCAAAACTCTTTCCTTCCCTGAGCAGGAGGTCAGACTCAATCATTTATTGAGGTCCCTTTTGACCCTAACAGCTATGAAACTATCAAATCTGTGCCTTATTATTTATCGCTTACAAGGTTTCCTTTGCTATCTCCCTCTACAGACAAAATATGCCAAACCATTGTGCAGAGGCAATCAGACCTTGGTGTCAGAGTTCATCTTTGTGGGCTTCTCCAAGCAAGTGGAGCTTCAGGCTTTACTCTTTTTCATGGTTCTTTCAATGTACACCATGTCTGTGACAGGGAATATTGTCATCACATCTATAATAAAAACCAATACACCTCTTCATACACCCATGTATTTCTTTCTTACCAACCTGTCACTCCTAGAGATCTGCTATACCACAGTCATCGTGCCTAAAATGTTGGTGAGCCTGGTATTAGAGAACAAAAGGATTTCACTGCAGGGCTGTGCCACACAGATGTACTTCTTCACCCTTTTTGGTATTACTGAGTGCTGCCTCTTGGCTGCTATGGCCTATGACCGCTATGTGGCCATCTGTAACCCACTGCGTTACAACATTGTCATGAGCAAGGGTGTTTGTACCTGGCTTGCTGCAGCCTCATGGATGGTGGGGGTCTTAGTGGGCTTGGGCCAGACCAATTATGTCTTTAGTTTAACATACTGTGGGCCCAACAGGATCAACCACTTTTTCTGTGACATCCCACCTCTCCTGAAGCTAGCCTGTGGAGACACTTCCATGAATGTGATAGCTGTTTACATGGTGGCTCTTCTGTTTATAACTGCTCCCTTCATGCTCATCCTGGTCTCTTACATCTACATCATCACTTCAATCCTACGGATGCCATCACCTGAGGGGCGGAGAAAGGCCTTTTCTACCTGTTCTTCTCACCTTATTGTGGTCTCACTCTTCTATGGCTCTGGCATCTTCACCTATTTGAAGCCCAAGTCCAGCTACTCAACAGAGGCTGACAAGTTCCTTGCCCTCTTCTATACAGTGGTGACCTCTATGTTGAATCCAATTATCTACAGTCTGAGGAATAGGGAGGTAAAGGAGGCCTTGAGAAGAACATTAGGCAAGATAATTTGTTCTCAAAAAACAATAGAGGGCAGTTTATAAAAGCATAAATGACTGTGAAAGCCAGTAGAGAGCTTTACTGCCATTCACCTCTTTGAAAACCCCCCTGTAAATGACTGCTTGTAAACCTAAGTTAATGAGAAAGGCTTGGCAGGAGAATCCATGTGACCAGAGGATCCATTTACTGCTCCTATCTGAGATGGTAAAAAAAACCTTTCTTTTGGACCTTGTGGAAAACATGGGTGGGATTAAAAAAATATATATATTCTCATTTACATGTCTATTTTCCATTCCCCCTCCCCCCGAAGCTTTCCAGATTGTGTGTGTGTGTGTGTGTGTGTGTGTGTGTGGTGGGAACAGGGAGGGTGGAAGAGAGGGGAGGTGACGGGTAGAATCACTTTTCCATGGAAAATATTAAAACAATCTTAAATAAACTTTGGATGTGCTACATATATTATATCTGACCACAGTCTCTGCTGCTATAAGCAAAGTGCCCTAAATGAAAATTATATGGATTTGGACATACACATTCATTGAACTACTTTAAAACCTCCTAGAGGTGTGTGTGTGTAAACATAATGCATATATATTTAATGTCAATTGATTGATTACTTGATTAATTTAGGTTTTGTTGTTTCCCCTGCTGAAATGTAGTCATATCATCCCTGGTGCCCCTTCATGAATGACTTTACTGATGTCACTCGTTAATCTTACTGAAACTTCTAAAAAGTTATAAGCAGAGCTACAACCCCCCACCCCTCTCCCCCCTCCAAAAAAACTCAAAACTTAGGCCAAAATTCTTTTGTCCCTGCCAGGCACATAAAATAGATTGGGTAAGTGGTAGGTGCTTAAGTTTCATTATACCTTTCCCATGGACACATAGGTGGCCCATTTATTCCATACATACAAAGAGCAGCAGGCTCCCTCTATGCCTGAAGAAGGATATTTGTGCCTGAAAGCTTGTAACAATATTTTTTCCAACTATTTATTTGGTCTAATAAAATATACTACATTTACTCAAAGAACGTTTGGGTTGTCTTCCTGCCTAGAGTGGGGAGGCTGGACCTGATGATCTGTGAGGTCTCTTCCACCCCTAACAATCTATGAATCTGTGAAACCTTGTCTGCCTAGGTCCTTAGTCCAACATGACTATAGCCAACACCCCCTTTCAGGGCACAGCTAGTCATGCAAGGAGGATAAATGTAATGTGTCTAGCTTTACACACACAGGTAAGAGCAGACATTTACCCCCCTTGTGCATTCCTCTCCAATCAGTCTACACATGGGCAGGCAATTCAAAGCCTGGGCCTGCTCTCAGCAGATGCAGAGAGGAATATTCTTGACAAGAACATGCTCTAGCCCCTTTGTGCTCCCTTCTTTCACCCCCCTCCATCCCTCACAGTGATGTGCTGACTAAACAATGTACTGTCTTAGGCATCTCCCTCAAAGTGCTAGAAACTGTGCCTGGGATTTACCTAAGGACATTGGCACCTGAACATGGCATGCATCACACAGATAACTGGGAAACTACATGCCCCACATGAGGCATCCTGGCAAAAAGACCAGGGTAGTGGAGTGGGCAGGATGTTCTCTGATGTCCCAAGCCATAATGTTGCACCACTGCTTAGATGGTAAGGCAAGTTAAATTGACCACACAGCATGCCATATGACCCATATATCCTACTAGATAGAGGCTGGAACCCAGCAGGGGTGGGAGAGGGAGACCAGCTTCTAGCACAAACTAGTATGGCTTTTCTTTCCCTCTTGTGTCCCATGGGGAAAGTGATACTGTGTAGCACTCCCCTCATCATTATGTTGGAGGCCCCCCACCTCCCCATTTCAGAGAACATTTAAACCCAAGAAAATGGACTTCCATGCCTTTTGTCATGCCACAAATGCCCAACTTTGTAGATCCAAAAATAGGTAGTATAACCTATCAATAGGGAGCCCACACACCCAGTGACCTCACCAGCAGCCACAGACCAGGCAATGAGGGAGTTCTCCACAGCAAGTTCTCCCCCAGCTACACGCCATGCAAACCTCCAACCTTTGCATCCCAACAGGACATGACCAACTGTAGCAGCCCAGACCACCTAGCCTCAGAGGTACCTGGCACCACCAGTCCACCTCCTCAGGATGTCTGCAAGCAGCTGAGAGAGCCCAGCCCCCCACAGAGACTGGCCACACCCTGTTAGATCATCTGAATGGAGGAGCTCTCCGAGTCTGCCAGCTTCCAGATCTTTTAAACCTTGAACAAGCTAACCAAGGAGCTCTCACAGCCACCCAACCCAGGAAACCCCAGTGGAGGGTGTGAAAATAAGTTTAACCAGGCCTCTTACTTGACTAAGAGGAGAGACAAAGGGAGAGAAAGAGAATAGAAAAAGATGCTGATTCTATGTGTTTTAAAATGTTTTAAGATAAGAAAAAGACTTCGTGCCTTGTTTTGTCTTGATATAGTAAGCTTTGTGTGCAGATTTTAACCTCCTCCTCTCCTTTGAACCAGAAGCTGATAACTGTTCCCAAAACATAGTGTTTTTTTTCCTGAATAAGTAAACTGCTTACGTGTGACAAACAAATGATCAACATCTTTCTGTTTCTCTCAAAGTTGCTTTGTCTGAACCCTGCATTTTTCTCACTGCCTAAAGTATAAATAAGCTTGCAAACTTGTAGAGGTCAGAGTTCCTTTGAGAACTCTCCCTGTGATCACTTGTATAGCTTTAAATAAACCTAGATGGCTCTGCCAATTCAAATACAACCACAACGTGAAGTTTGATTTCTTCCACAAGAGGCAGCCAAGCAGGCAAAACAGCACTGCTACAGAACTGGCCCAGAAGAAGAGAGTTGCAATTCAAAAAGGAGAAATGCAAAGTGCTGTACCTAGGGAGAAAAAATGTCCAACATACCTACTGCCTAGGAAATGACCTACTGGGTGACACAGAAGTAGAAAGGAATCTTGGAGTCCTAGTGAACTCCAAGATGAACATGAGTTGGCAGCTTGATGAAGCCATCAGAAAAGCTAATGGCACTTTATTGTGCATCAGCAGATGTATGATGAATAGATCCAAAGAGGTGATGCTTCCCCTCTACCAAGCACTGGTCAGATGAGTTGGAGTACTGCGTGCAATTCTGGGCACCGCACTTTGAGAGGGATGCAGATAACCTGGAGACGGTCCAGAGAAGGGCCACTTATATGGTGAGTCTCCCTACGAGGAGAGACTAGAGAACCTGGACCTTTTCAGCCTCTGCAAGAGAAGGTTGAGAGGCAACCTTGTGACTGCCTATAAGTTCATCATGGGGGCACAGAAGGGAATTGGTGAGGTTTTATTCATCAAGGCGCCCCTGGGGATTACAAGAAATAATGGCCACAAGCTAGCAGAGAGCAGATTTAGACTAGACATTAGGAAGAACTTCTTCACAGTTAGAGTGGC
>JAGPOW010001603.1:1366218-1405635 GCA_030014935.1 Caiman crocodilus | reverse complement strand
ATATCCAGTGGAAGCTGGATGCTTACATTCCTCAAGTTCCTGTGAAAGCCAAAGGCTTAATGACAGTCTTTTTCAAGGCTTCCTTAACTTCTTTGTTCCTCAGGCTGTAGATAAGGGGATTGGCCAGGGGAGTCAGCACAGTGTAGAAGAGAGAGAGAACTTTGTTCAAGTTCTTTAGTTTGTCATTTCTAGGTAAAATGTATACAACCATTAAGGTCCCATAGTAAATTGTCACGACAATGAGGTGAGAGGAGCAGGTGGAAAATGCCTTTTTCCTTCCAGTGGTTGAAGGAATTCCCAGGATAGTGGTGATGATGTAAGCATATGACATCAGGGTTAATAGGGAGGAAGGAAATGTGCATAGAGAGGCCAGGAGGGTAGTTACAAGTTCTATCAAGTAAGTGTCACTGCAGGACAGATTTATAATTGGAGTGAAGTCACAAAAGAAATGATTAATTTCATTAGGTCCACAGAAAATAGATTGTGCCATGAAAAGGGTGATAATGGCGCTAACCAGAAGTGCAGTTATCCAAGAGCCAGCTGCTAGTATTATGCATAACTTGTGATTCATTAGAGTTGCATAATGCAGTGGTTTGCATATGGCTAAATACCTATCAAAAGACATTGATGACAAGAGGAGGCATTCAGAGGTCACCAAAAAACCAAAAAAATAAAATTGTGTAAGGCAGCCAGTAACAGAAATGGTTCTGTCACCTGTCAGGAAAGTGGCCAGCATCCTTGGCAGGAGGGTGGATGTGTAGCAGGTCTCCAGGAAGGATAGGTTCCCCAGAAAGAAGTACATGGGTGTGTGAAGGTGCTGATCAGTCACAACTAACACAATAATGAGGAAATTTCCAGCCATGGTTGCAATGTAGATTGTTACAGACACCAAGAAAAAAAGAATTGGAAGTTCATGGAGATTCCCAAATCCCAGAAGGATGAATTTCATTATGGATGTTTGATTCCCCTGTTCTAGGCTTGCCATTCGAGATATCCAAGGAGAAACACACAGACTGCAAAATGTAATTTTTAAGACTTAAATTAAAAATTCTAATTTTAATTCAGTGTTATTAATTTTCATACATTTTGAAAACACACACACATAGATAGATGATAGATAGATAGATAGATAGATAGATATCCATAATTTTAAAGTAATTCTTTAGGATTTAAGCTTTTGCATTAATAGAATTTTATTTCCCTTATGGACATCTATGAAAGGGTAGTTTTTGATACGTAGACACATTTTCTGATTCAGGTCTGGATACCCAAGACCACCAACACACTGAGTAAGGTTGTAATCTGACCAGGTAGCTTCCTTGTGACATACGGTATTCTTTGTGCCATATGTAAATAAATAAATAAATAAATAAATCATAGTAGCCTATGCTCTCCAGCCATCCCAGACAGAAAGCACTCCGGCTTCATGTGCCCTATTCCAGGGTGGGGAAAGGGCCCTAGATGCCCTACCCAACTTTTTATGCATACTAAACAATACTAGCATTTAAACCGCTAACTACTATTTTGCCTAAGATTCAATACTTCTTTCTCTTTTTCTCATCTGTATCAAGAAATAGTTAATAAATACACAAAATTATTGATAATGTGGACATTACACTTAAAGACACATAGTTATATGATTAATAGGACATTTCAAAGGTGCATTAATTTACTTAATTCAAGTTCAAATCAACAGGGAGTTAGCCACCTAAAGTATATGAACATTTCTGAAATCTCACACTGTACTTTTCTGAATCTTTAGGTATTTTAAAATACCTTTGAACAATCTAGTTTCGAGAATTTGTCTTTCTAATTTGGGAAAGTTGCTTATACTTTGTAGTGCCATCAAAAATTATCATGTCATTCCTTGACTTCAAAAAATGTTAAGTGCTATGGGATAATATATTGCTGTCTTTACTCACCAGGGACAGATTTTGAAACCTTCTTTGATAAGCCACACTGAGTCAAAAAAGGTCAAAGATTCACCTAAGCCTAGCAATCTGTTGCATTACCAGGGTGAATTTCTTCCAATTTTCTTAGCCAGTAGAAGAGAAGGGACTTGGCATTCCATCCAGTTATCTCTGATTCCTCAGCTGGAAAAGTCCAGAACATGGCTCAAACTAGTTACATCTGAGGCTGTATTAACAGGCTTTATCTGTCTCAGAACTGCATTCTTCTATCCTTTGAGTAATGTAAATGAACTTAGTGAAAGCATCTGAGGTACAATCCAGTCATAGCAAGGGTGTCAAAATTTAGCATTGAGAAAGAAATGTAAAGACTGCTTTGGTCAAAGAAGCTTTTTACTAGCTTGTTCCTCTGCCATTAAAACTCAATTGAACTTTGATTTTATGGGCTCAGACCTGCAAACACTGTTAAAATCCCTTTTCTAACATGATAACTAAAATGAAAATAAGTAACACTGCATTTATGGGTTAAGTAGTTCCAGAATACCAACAACAGTATCAGTACATTCAAGAGAACAATTCATGCTTGTTACACTGTCTCTATAAAAGAGTATTTTCAAGGAATGGCAATAACTGAGGATGAAATCTGATCTCCTAATTAAATGAACTGCAAAAGTCCTGTTGGCATTAGTGGTGTTTGATTGAGCTCATTACACATTGCATTATACAGGGTGTTTTTTTTTTCTTTTTCCCCAGACATTAACACAGTACTAGTCCCCTTAAAAGTGAAGTCTGTACCTGTTCAATTCATACTGACTCATTTATTTTTTCTAATCTGGAAAGGGGCCTTGGCTCCAAAGTACCATATTTTGTTTTAAAACTGGATGTTGGTTTCTTATGTTGAAGACATAAACTTGGCAGGTTTTAAATGTGCACTGAAAAAGATGAAAGTATTTCTCAAGAATAAAGACCCTATTTTTCTTAAAGGGGATAAAGGAATTGAGCTTTTTTACCACTGAACTTTAAAAACTCCTGCCAAAATACACATATGTGCATATTGAAAAAAACTAAGTAGGCAATATATACAGTATGGATAGATAGTCAGTTAATATTTATCTTGAAGATTTAATTATCAACTCTCACAATTGTATATGCATTTAAAGTTTCACATATAATGCAATTATGAGTTACCTGCTCTTGTGCTTGTGAATTCTTTGTATACCTTGCATTAAGCACTGTGAAAACTATATATTTCATATATTGATTTTACTAATCATATTGTGCCATTTAACATTTCACAAACTATATGTTGGATTAATGGGGGTGTATAGACCAAGTAAAATAATGGGTTCCTTTTCTTTTTTTGTTTTTCCTTTTACCTGTCAAATGACGGTATCTCCCAGAACCTGGACTATCCAGTGTGAATTTCACCAAGTTTTTCAGAGGCTAGAATACAAGCTCTGCTGCCCTTCTATTCTTCCTCTGTTTATAAAGAGACTTGTTCGCTCTTGTTAGGATGCCCTCATTCTGCTCCTTTGGTTTATTCATTGTGCCTGTGACTTTATTAAAAGATGAATCTCTCTCCTGATTCAGTGCCTGTTCTTCATAGAAGATGAGTTCTCCCTTGGCAATTCTGTTAGTGCCAGTTGTGATCAACATGAAAGAAAAGTTAATGGCACTCCTTAAAGAAGTAACAGAAAAAAATAAGTTAATAACATCAAACTTCTAATCTTAGAAGGGAAATGAGTAACAAAGAGATGACAACATCTATCCTGAAAGCAAATTGTTATATTTTTCCCTAAGTGTCAGAAATGGTGCTTTAGGAACTATGGACTCAGCAGATTTGAACAATAATGTTAGTTTATATTTTTTGCATATTCAAACCCCTGTCTCTCTTACTTCACCAATAAACTCACATGTATGTGGTGATGATCAGTTAGCCTATAAAGTTAAGCAGTAGGTTAGCTCCAGTTTGCCTACGTCAGGTACCTCTGGCCACAAAAAGCATTAGATTTTCTATGCTGGTAGCTCAGCCAGGAATCTTCTATTTAATATTCTAAAAGTAAGTTTATTCTTAAATTCTTTACTGAATTGAGATAGAAATAAAGGTCCAAAGATCAGTGTATACTCAAGTTTTTAACAGTGGGTGCATCTACATGTCACCCTATGGTGACATAGTGACACGCAATGGCAACACAACAATCACATGTGTCTACGTGTGATCACCAGCTACATCAGTATAATGGTGTGCTCCCCGACTATAATGTGTCAGTACAGTGATATAGCCGGTGAATGTTTGCATTAGTCACTCATACGCCACAGTATGTGTAGTCACTGTGTCATGTTTTACTACTTCATCATAGCAAATATTAAAACACATTTCACTAACAAAATATCAATGTATCGTGATATGTAGACACACCCTGTATTCTTCAATTCAGTAAGGCTTTGGGGTCTAAACCTGCATTCCTGGAGAAATTCAAATTCTTATTGCTTGAAGAATGTGATCTAATGTACAATCAGTCTAAATCCTGTGGCAAGGAAAATCATCAAGTTGTAATATGTCTTGGAAGCCACCACAGTGTTAAAAGCCCCTTTCCAAATCTTCAGGTCAGCAAGGCCAGGGTGGGATACATCCTAGTGTACTGAAGGAATTGGGTAAGGTAATTTTGTAGTCATTGGTTATCCTCTTTGAGAACTTCTGTAAGTCAGGTGAGGTCCTAGATGACCGAAAATGGGCATTACTCATTCTTAGATTATTGGAAAAGGGGACTAAAGATTGTTAGTATATTTTCCCATCTTTAAGAAAGGTAAGAAGGAGGATCTGGGGAATTACAGACCAGTTAGTCTGACCTAAATACCTGGGAAGGTCATGAATCAGATCCTCAAGGAATCTATCATGAAGCATTTGGAGGAGAACAAGGTGATCAGTAGCAAACAGCATGGATTCTCCAGAAACAAATCACACCTGCGCAACCTATTTCCTTCTATGATAAGGTGACAGTCTCTGTATATGGGGGCAGGAACACTGGATGTCAGCAAGGCTTTTGACACTCATCCATGACAATCTTGGTAACAGGCTAAGGAAATACATGAAAATACTGTAAACTGAATACGCAGTTGGATCATTGTACTCAACAAGTAGTCATCAAGGGCTTAAATGATGTCTACTTGTTACCTCTATTTGGCAGGAGGTAACAAGTAGAGATCCCTGTGTTCCTTTCTGGGTCCAGCAGCATTTAACACCATTGTTAAAGATATGGACAATGGGACAGAGTACACGTTATAGCAAATTTGCAGATGACACCAATGCTGTAAAAAGATGTCTCCAAATTAAGTGGCTCAGCTGTCCCGTGCTGTGTTCTGGCACAGGTGATCTGCTTCACTGGAAGATGCAGACATTGCATCCTGTTAGGTCAGATCCCTGCTGCACCCAGGGTTTCAGGGGCCCAGTCTTGCAGAACAACTGAAAACAGGGCAATCCCTGATTCCTTGCTTTCAGATACATGTCCCCCTGGAATCCACAATGCAAAGGTGTGCCCTGAATCAAGGCATGGCAGTGTAATATACAAACCTGGAAAATCTCTTCCTGGGATATTCCCTGGGCATGTCTCTGCAGATAGGAACCTGAAAATCAGTGAGCAAAAATCCTGATGAAGGGTTTTTAAACCTGAAAGCTTGTTATTTTTTCCCCAACTATTTAAGTTGGTCTAATAAAAGATATCTGATTCACCCAAAGAACCTTGTCTGCTGGAAATCAGTAAGACATCTCAGATCTGTCTAAAGCACCTACTGAATCTGACTGAGAGATAATATCTTGATTTCCCAATCCCAAATTGCTCCAAAGAGCTAATACTGCTAGGACAGTGCTTGCCAGATCTCAATATGGATTCTGACACGCAGAGATCTGAGAGTCACAAAACTTGCAAGTGCCTTTTTGATCTGTAAACATACTTTCCATACAAAAATAAAATTGTTTAGAACATCCTCAGCTTCCTTCCCCAACAGAAAATTACACTTTATGACTGAATTTCTGTGAGCCAAAACACTACCTGTTAAGCTCTGTGAATGTACGGTTTGATCAGTTTTCTTTTAACATATACTAGTAGAGCCACTATTGTTATTATTATTGATCTTTAAAGCGTTAATTATAGACTAACTGGTCAAGACACTATGCAAGCACAAAAAGGAAAATACAGCCTCTTCATTAATATTAGTGAAAGGATGGTAAATGTAAGTTAATTCAAGAAACTGTCAGTGGAAGCAGAAGAGCAAGTATAAGGAAGGAGAGACAGGACACTACCCAGCGGAATGCAGAGGTCTCAATACACCCTAACCACTGTTCTGTTTTCTGTACACACCATTGAATAGGGATATGAGACTGAAAATTGCTAATATTCACAAATAAATTCCCTTCCCCTCTCTGGAAGATGGTACAATAATGCAATTACTGAGCTAGCACCTACCAGTAACCACAGGATACTGCAAACTTCATTTGATTGGCTTCAATTTCTTCACCAGGGTTCTGCTTCCTCACCAGAGCTTCTTATCTCTACTAATTCTGACTTTGGATGCACCCAGTAAATACACCTGTCCCTGCCTGAAAAGTTGAGCTGGTACTATAGACTTGCCTGGAATGTGCTCTTCCCCTTCTATTTAAAAAGCTCAGCGATCCCTTCAGATTTGTATCCATTATCATGGAAGGTTACCACCTCCTCTGCTTCCATTTCTGATGGGGCTAAGTCTAGGGAGTGATTAAATTATTTTGTGTGAAGAGAATATAAACAGCCAAAGGACCCAGAGGACATTTGTATGGGGTCTATGTACCTTTTGTATTGGCTTATTGCTATTCATGGGACCAATTTAATACAACATTCATTTGTTGTCTAGTCAAACATAGACTGATTGTTTCTAAATTATTATAATGGCATCAGTTATCTCATTGAGTAATAATTTTGTAAAAGGTGACAAGCAAGATCAGAAATACAACCATGTGTTTTAATAAACACACAAGAAACTGAATGCAAATTCAAAGCCAATGGCAGAAACAAATGACAGCAAATCTCCTTCTCTTATGTACATTCCCTCTCTCTCATACATATGCCCAAACTCAATGAAACTTATCTTTTGAACTACTGTTTAATACCAATGTATATTTATTTAATTAGTGTTCAGCACTCTCTAACTGTAAAAAAAAAAAATCAGAGCCTTGTAAACTGGCTTCTCATTGCAGGAAAAGCCACTGATGTGTATTCACTCTGCCTTAATGTAACCACCCTACCTAAGCAATATTTTTACATCCTAGAAGAGAGGTGGCCACAAACATTATGCAGGAAAACACCTCTTCCAGAAATGTTAGCACCAAATATTTGGAGAAACTCTGACACCCAAACTGACTCTTTTTATGGAGGTTCACCCAGAGAAAAAATCCCCTTTGTGTTTGCAAAAGCTCCCCTTAAAATAATCTGCATTGAAAACTAACCATAACCTATCATTTCTTTGTAGATTAGTTTAATTTGCATGGTAAAAAGGAATACAAAATACCCTATAAGCCAGCATGCAATAGCTCTGTCTCATGTAGCTCACAATAATGGTACAATTATAAGATGTTCTTTCACACTTTCCTAAGTTTCAATTGTTTCTAGAAATGTGTGCAGATACAACAGTTGTCTGGAATAAAATTCTACTGGCAGGCAGTGGCTCTGAAGCTGTCTGGATTATACTGGGACAGGTTTCTATGGTCTTTACATACAGGTCCAAGAGCCATGAAGATTGGTCCATAAAATGCAATAAAATATTTCCGAGGTCTGTGATTCCAATGATGCTTCAATTTGTAGCTTGTTCCAGAGACATAGAAGACATGTGTCTTGGGTAAGTACTCTGGGGAACACTTTCAATGTGGACTAGTTCATGAAAGGGCTTCCAAGTCTTTCAAGATCCAGGTCACTGGGACTGTGCTCCTATACAGGCTGTAGCATGGCCAGATTTCCTGGGCTTCCAGGAGTTGAAGGTCTCAGCCACTAGAATACTTTCCCAGGGTCTGAGACCAAACACCCACAAGATACATGGCTCCAAAACACCTAACTATGCATACTACTCCATGGCCAGAGATCCAAGTTTTCTGTATGTGTTAATGGTGTCATTATCAGAGCTCATGTACTTAGGAGCAATCCTGTCATGCACATTGACCAGCACAAAGAATCCTTGGCCTTTAGGATACATCACTACATAGCAGTCAGGCAGGCACACTAACCGTGACCAGAAGGCCCAGACATTACAGGTTCAGTGTTACAATGAACCACAACCACAGTTATGTGGTTCATGAAAGAAAGAAGACAGACTTCTAGAATAGACGGCCTTGGACCACCCACCCTTGCAGACCTCCCTACAGCAAGGTACCATGGATGCTCAAGCTCTTCAGCCAAGCACTCCATATTCTGAAGAAGGAATAATACCTCATTCCATGGTCAACAGCAATTAGAAAGCCCCACTCTGTAGTCTTCCTTTGAGTTAATGATCTAATTCTATTCAAGGTCAATTTATCTCTGGAGCAACAACCAAGCTATGTGGACTGTGCTGGGAACCCAAGGAGTTCTTGCAGAAATCTGCCTATACGGTTATCCTGTCACCTATGTTTTGTAGATCTGAGGCATCCACACTAGGTGGCAAGCTTTCAGGACCTTCTTTCCCATGGAAATCAACTATATGGTATTCTCTGGAGAGGCTGGGAATCCAGTCTCCTAATCTGTAGGCAGCTAGCCATAAGGACAATCCCATAGTCATGGGGACTAAGAATTGCAGGGTAGAAGGCTTCCTAGAATCACCCCTAAGGAGGATTTCATGATATTCAAGAGTGTCAGCCTCCCAGGGTCTATGGTTTCAAGGCAGGAAGTCTTGTGGACTAGCTAGTTCAATTGTCTGGGGCCGCTGTATCCAACCTGGTTTTGAGGCACTAAATCTGGTTTGGCCCTTTTGGGCACTGGGTCCCTGGCTACTGTATGCCAGGCTCCAGGTCCCTCTCTGGTTTGGAGGCTTTGCCCTTTGCTCCTCTCTGGGATCAATAGATGCTTGAGCCTTGAGTCTTCCTGGGCAGGGCTCAAAACAATCGCATGCCCCTTGGCACTATTGGGACTTCCATATACAACTCCTAGAGTCCTAAACTAGTCTGATGGAGTAAAACTAACCTAAACAAGGAGCCCTGCAGCCAGGAGCTCTTCAGCTTGTGGCTGTCAAGAGAAACTAGCTCACTATCCTAAGCCTTAGGATTATACCATCCTACCTGCCCTACCTGCTTCTGGTCAGCAGACCGTCTGGAATGTCTGCAGGTGTTGCTGATTAGCCTCATTGCTCCATTGCCATGGTGGCCTGCAGCTGCTGGCCCTGCCTTCCCTGCAGTGATTCTTTGCTGGGCTAATTCTTTCCTAAAGAAATAGAGTTCTAGGCTCTCTGTTACATGCATCTATTGGACTTTAATCACAATTAAAGTGAAGAAGTTCTGGATCCTGTGTCAAACAAAAGATCATACTATATGTTGGGGAAGAGGGGGTATGCAATTCCCCATCACAACCTGGGTGGCAATTCAGCAGAGGGTATATGAGATCTCAGCTTCCCAATGGAAATAGGCATCCAGTACCCATGTCCATGGCCATCCTCATGTTAGCGCTTTGTGTCACAGATGACACACCCTAGAAATAGGCATCCTGAATTTCTTGGGCTGCTGATCATTGTTTCTGATCCTCTAGACTTACCTGTCACTGCTTATTTTTCTGGCCCTGAAACAGATAGTTATAGACTGGAAGTGGCTACAAAAATGGCGCCTTCCCTTAGTTCTTGTCCCACTGGAATGTAGCTCCCTGACAGAGGAAACATAGAACAGCCTGAAAAATCTTCCCTCAAATGTCTCCTGCTTCCAAGCCACAACTTATCAGCCAACAGATAGGATGAAACAACGCATGGCCAGGTATGGCAAGATGTTCCACTGTGAACAGGAGGGAAAAGCCAGTACCTCACAGTTCTGCTTTGTGAGAGCCTGTAGGGTAAGGATCAGGTCACTTGTGTGCTCTTGTGGTGAAGAAAAAGTGTAAAACCAGCCCTTCTGTTGTGGAAATGACCTGTCACCCAGTGGTAGGAAGCTGTAAAGCTCTGCTGCTGCCATTCATCTGTCTCCAGAAGCCTCTAGGGGATTATGGCCAAGAGGTATATTGGGATGTCTGTTCATTAGACACATAACCATGGAGCATTACAGGGCATTGTAAATCAGTGCAGCTGGGAGAGCCTTTCACATTTGTTCAGTACTGGACATTTGAATTTGAAGTACTTTGACTATTTATCTCTTCAAACCTTCAAACAAGGATCTGCATGTGTTAATGGAGTTGACCAATCAACACTTGCTTTTAGGAAAATGGAGAAAGTGGTGAAAAATCATGTTTTTTTTTAAAAAAAAAGATCACCTGCCAATTATTTACAGATAAATGATTTTTTCAAGTGAGTCAAAACAGATACATCAATCTATGTATTTCATATTCTGGCTTGCAAATTGGCCCTTTACTGAGGAGAACACTGTTAGTTAATTACACAAGAGATGCTTTATCCCAGAGGAACTAAAAAATATTTATTCATCAATCAATGTTTAATCTTAGAGCTTGAAACATATTGGCTTTTGGTTTCCAAAGGGGAGGTGCCATAAAAGGCAAGCTTATATTGGATAATATAAAATATAATTCTCCATTGTCTTTAGTTTTTTTTTGAGGTTAAAGAGCAGCATGTCCTCTTTTGTTCTTTTTTTTTTTTTTTGAGATGGAAAGAAAGATAGGGAGAAAGGAAGGGAGGGGCAAGAGGTAGGAAGAGAGACAAAGAAACTAAGCAACCACTGAGTTTACAAATTGTTACTGTTGCTCCTTCTAGTTCCCTCTTAAAGAGGCCCTTTAACACCAGCATCCCCTTTCCTTAAGTAAAATAGTGTAAAACTTCAGTGAGAGCATCAGAATCTGTTCTTCTCTTTCTGCTAAGAGACATACATCACTGACTGTTTTCTACATGGATGTTCGGTGAGTGCAGTTTTATTTTATTCTTTAGTGTAATGGGTGGAAGCCTCAGTGAGACTAACACAAGGATATACATACGTTTATAGATATATTAATGTGTGTGTGTGTGTGTGTGTGTGTGTGTGTGTGTGAGAGAGAGAGAGAGAGAGAGAGACACACACTTTAGAATGAAAATGTAACATAAGGTATTTGAAAGACCTCATGTCCTCATGTGGAAGGATGTATACAATTTTGGCTACCAATCTTAAAGAAAAATGAATTCAAATGTCAAGAGACACAAAGAAATCAGGATGACAATGGGGATGGTCTAAAACATTTTGCTTGTCTATCCTAGGGTAAAACAGTATAATGGTGATAGAAGGCTTTCTGCAACTATACTGGGGAGAGGGGTTAAAACCAAGGAAGTTAAAAGAGCTTGTGAAATGGAAGGGTAGTGTCTGAATATGAAACAAAAAGGTGTATGAACTAGTCATCAATTTGTGTAAGCTGAGCATGAGGCACAGAATACATAATAGGTGTGTCCAAAATACATTTAGCTGGACTTGATGATCCCACGTTTCCTTCCAGGCCTATGTCCTCTGCTTTTGTGCCTTGATTAGAACTAAGGAGCAGTGTAGGTGCAAGCATGAGAACTTCCATGAAAGCTTCCATTAGGTGCTACCCAAATTTGGTCCCTACGAGCATTTCCATTTTTGAATTAAAGCTTCCCAAGTGCCTAGAATTGAACCTCTGTGCTAGGTCCAGACAGTTTTAGTCGAGGTACAGTTTTCAGTTCAGTTATGTCTAAATCCAGTCAGGATTAAGTTGTTAAATGTTCTTCTGCTGAGAAGTCCAGCAAAGTCTAATCTACTGGGTGCTCTCAGAAAACATTGAGCATGCACAGAAAAACTCACAAACCCCAGTGGTGTCCACCATATTTTAATATTTTATATTAATTTCTTAATATTAATATTACATTATTAATATTTTATATTAAAATATAGCCTGAGGTGATATTGGTACCACCTTCCTTTTAATCAGTAGCTTTGTGTTCAGCATACTTGCCCATGAAATGGGACACCAATACCAAATTGCCTTATCTTCCTGAAGGGGCTCAAACTCACATTCCACTAGAGACCACTCAAACCACCCAAGTCATCAGGCTGAAGCTTAGGGTGACATTCCATTCTTTTTCTGGATGCTTAGATTGGGTTATGTCCATGATTATATCAGTTGAAAAAGTGTCACTTATGCAGTGCTGCGTCATTCTACTTCTTAGGACATAGGTAGCCATCCATGTGCATAGGGATGCACACCAGAGAAATAGTTACCACCTAGGCAGAAGTGGAATTTCAGCACTTAGATGACAAAATCTGTTTATCTAGGAGCGCATAAAAGAATGCAGTTCCACTCTGGCATTTAAACCATTAGTGTGCTGTTGGTGTCTCCTCAGTTATGGACTGAACAGTCAGGACTGAACTTTTTTTCTTTCCAATGACCATTTCATGGAAAACGCAGAAGCACTCCCTTGTTCAGGCACCAGAAACAAGGATTCCCCCCTCCTAGGTGAGTCCCCATAGTATATCTCTATAAAGTCACACTCCTTTTTTCCTTCTCTCATTTGCTCTCTCTGGTCTTTTTTTAGCTTTGAATTCTGTTCTGCTTAGTGGCAGAGACTCAATAGGAGAGAGAGAAATTTTGCTGTTGGCTTGAATACCAGGAAGAGTGTAGTCCTTTATCCCAACAAGTCTCTGTTGTGAGGGAACTTGAAAGCATGGATTGAAAAACAAAAGACAAATAGCTAAAGCTAACAACTCACTGCTAGTTAGTTCTCATCAAAGAAAACCATTTATTCTTCCAATAAATTTTGCTATTGCTGAGATTTTTTTTGTTGGAATCTTCTATAATTTTTTGCTTTGTTTTATTATTTTAACTACACTCAGACCTTCAAAAAAATTCTTGTTTTCACAACTGAAAATTAGAGAGCTACAGAAATCTCACCATTTTGTGTCTGTGCTCTCATATTCTGCATTAGAACATATAAAGAATAGGAATTTTAAAATATGTTTTTGTTTACTTAGTTCATAGTTTCATATATGTCAGGGTCAGAAGGGACCTATTAGATCATCTGAGTTTGACCCCCTGCCCTGGGCAGGAAAGAGTGCTGGGGTGAGATGACCTCAGCCAGGTGTCTTTCCAATCTCTTTTTAAATAATTCCAAGGAAGGGGACAGAACCACCACCCTTGGAAGCGTATTGCATATTTTGGTAACCCTCACCGTAAAGAATTTTTTCCTGATGTCCAGTCTGAATTTGCTCTCTTTCAGTTTGTGGCCATTTCTAGTTGCCCCAATGGGTGCCCTGGTAAACATTGTATCCCCTATTTCTTGCTGACCCCCCTGATGAGTTTGTAGGTGGCCACTAGATCATCTCTCAGCCTCCTCTTCTGGAGGCTGAAGAGGTTCAGGTGTCCCAATTGATCCACATAGGGTTTTTTCTGTAGGCCTTTAACCAGATTAGTGACCCTCCTATGAACCCTCTCCAGGCCATCCACATCTCTCCTGATGTGTGGTGTCCAAAACTGGACACAGTACTTAAGGTACGGCCTGACCAATGCTGCATAGTGGGGAAGCATCACCTCCCTAGACCTTTGTGATGAACCTACTTATGCAAGAAAGGATGTGGTTAGCTTTACTTATTCACGTAACCATGCACACCTCATCACACTGGTGACTCATGTTCATTTTGGAGTTGACTATGACTCCGAGGTCCCTTTCCACAGTTGTGCTACTTAGAGTGGTATCTCCCAGGCTGTAGGAGTGTTGATGATTATTCCTCCATAGGTGCAACACATGACACTTATCCTTGTTAAACTGCATCCTATTCTGTTCTTCCCACTTCCCCAGCCTGTCCAAATCATCCTGTATTCAATCCCTACCCTCTAGCTTGTATACTTCTTACCATAGTTTGGTGTCATCAGCAAACTTGGACAGAGTGCTTTCTATTCCCTCGTCCAAGTCACTAGTAAAGTTATTGTATAGTACAGTATAGTACTGGTTCCAGGACAGAGCCTTGGGGGACTCCCCTGCCTACAACTCTCCAGGTAGAGACAGACCCATTCACCACCACTCTCTGGGTGCATCCCATAAGCCAATTTTCTACCCACCAGACTATGTAATAATCTACATTGCAACTGTTTAGTTTACTTATAAGAATTGAATGGGATGCTGTGTCAAAGGCCTTTTTAAAATCTAAGTAAATAACATCTACCTCTATTCCTTCATTCAAGCATTTTGTGACTCAGTCGTAAAATGAAATGAGGCTATCCAGGCAGGATCTGCCTGCTATGAACCCATGCTGATTGCTCCTTAACATTGTTTTACCATTTGGCCCCCCACAAATGTGATCCTTAACAATTTTCTCAAAGGTCTTGCCAAGGATAGAGGTGAAGCTAACTGGCTTATAGTTACCCGGTTCCTCCTTCTTCCCCTTCTTGAAAATAGGGATCACATTTGCCCTTTTCCAACCCTCTAGGACCTGTCCTGAGAGCCACGAGTGCTCAAACAGCTGTGCCAGTGGCTCCACTATGACTCCAGCTAATTCCGTAAGTACCCTAGGATGAAGATCATCAGGGCCTGTTGACTTAAATACATTCAACCCCTCCAGGTGCTCCTTTACTAGGTCAGCATGAACAGGTGGTGGGTTGGTATCTATTGGCTTACCTAACGTCCCAATGGGATGCATATTTCTATTCATGTCCAGGAACATGGATGCAAAGGAAGCATTTAGAAGCTCTGCTTTGGCCATCCTATCTGTTACCAGTTGCCTTCATCCTGAAGGGGCCCTAAGTTATCCTGCACCTTCTTTTTGCTTCCTATGTACTTAAAGAACTATTTTTTGTTACCCTTAACTTTTGCTTCCAACCTAAGCTCCATTTCTGCTTTGACTCTCTTCACTGTTTCCCTGCAAGCTCAAGTCAAGCACGTATACTCCTCTTTGATGGCTTCTCATAGCTTCCACAGCCTGTAGACCTCTTTTTTTCCCCTCCAGGCTCTCCTGGGTTTCTCTGCTCAACCAAGAGGATTTCTTTGCTTTTTTGCTCCCTTTTATGTATACTTGGATGGTCCTTTTCTGTGACTGCAGGATTAGTCCCTTGAGAAACACCTACTGTTCCTGGACTCCCATCTCTGTGTGGTTTTTACCAGTCACTCCTTCCCTAACCAATCTCCTGAGTTGGTCAAAGTTTGCCTTCCTGAAGTCTGGCATTTCCACCCTACTAATTATCTTCCCCACCTTTCTCCAGATAGTGAACCCTATCAAGACGTGGCCACTATCCCCTATGTTACCTTGTACCTGCAGATCCCCCACCAAGTCATCCCCTGTGGCCAGTAGCAAGTCTAATAAGGCATTTCCCCTAGTTGGAATATATACCTCCTATGATAGGTTAAGGTCCTGGAAGGAGGTTAGAAACTTTTGTGAACAGGCAGATGTCTGGAAATTTTAAGTCACCCATAATAACCAGGTCCTTTGAGTGCACTGCCTCAAGAATTCTAGGTCTAACTCATCCCCCTTGTGAGGGAGTCTGTAATAGACCTCTATTACCAAGTTCCTTTCTCCTCAACCCCCCTGTGACCTGACCCATTGTACCTCAATTTGCCCTTCATCTTGGCCTGATTTAACTACAAAAGATGTATATTGCTCCTTAACATAGAGAGCAATGCCTCCCCCACTTTCCCCCCACACTCTGTCCTGTCTGTACAACCTGTACCCTTGATGCCCACTGCCCAGTCATGGGTAGGATACCACCAGGTTTCTGTTAGTCCAACCAGGTAGAATTCATCATTTGCAAACAGGAGTGCAAGTTCCTTGTGCTTGTTCCCCGTGCTCCTGGCATTAGTATAGAGGCATCTAAGCCCCCTGATAGGTGCCCTTACTACTTCCCTATCGTGATGCTTAGCAGGGCCCTTGTTACTTACCTGGACAGTTCTAGTACCTGGCTTGAGATTCATCATCCCTGAACTCTCCCTGTCATCAACATCCCTGTCCCACAACAAACCTAGTTTAAAACCCAGCATATGCGATCACTCAACCTGTAAGAGAAGAGACTCTTACCCTATAGAACTACTCTGTAGTTCCCTACAGGCTATCTTTTTTTTCCCCCAACATCAGGGAAACATTTACATGGTTTTACTTAATAATTTTAAATAAATTAACCCTAGTTGTATAGTATAATGAGCTGGATTTATAGACCAAGCTAAAATATAATGAAAGATACAGTCAGAAAATAAGAACAAAAGAGAAGAACAAAGTAAGAAGAATGCATTCTTGCTTTAAATAAATATTTGCATTTTAGGATGGAGTGAAGGAGCTTAACAAATAATAATGTTATAGATATGTGTTCAAAGCAAGAAGTTAGGGGAAAAAAATCAGTGTGGACTGAAACACAATTGTTCCCAATCCTGCAGCAGAATCCACACAAATAGCTGCCTTCAATTTTACAGGTCAGCTAGTGTGTACAAGGGGATGTCTGAGAAGATCCAGGTCACAGATCTGGGCTTCTTAAAGCTGTTCCATTTTGAATTGTATTCACATGGAAAAAAAAAAGTTTGCTATTTAAGCTTCCAAGATAATTTAATTCATCATAAATGTGGCCTGCTAATCTTACAGAAAAAAAGAATGGAGAGATAGCCAATAAATAAATAAATACAGGGTCACTTGAGATTAATTCAGAAAAAGAGTGCATTGGTTAATTGCAGACCTATTGTACACAAAGCTTCATGCATCTCAGCTTTAAAACCACTTTTGTTCTGGGATAATTCCATTTTTCCCAGAGTATGCAGGCCTTATACACTAGCATTTTGGTCTTGATGATAATTTTTGAGTTGTCCCATGCTCTTTTAGTTAGTCTGCTGAAGGTGGTGGCAGCCTTTCCAATGTGAACATTAAGTTCTTCATCCAGTGAGAGGCTGGTGGTCACTGTGGAGCCTAGGTAGCAGAACTTTTGGTCTACTTCTAGCTGGTTCTCATTCAGAGTGATTAGATCTTGACAGTTGTATTGCTGTCAAGTTGCAGTAATGATAAAATGAGCCATATTTATTGATGCCCCCCACTAAAAGAGAAGAGACATGGGCATTGATTCTGCATGGTTAGGAAGTCATCTCCTTATGTATAACCACACTAACTGGAAGATTATTTTGAATCTAGCTTCTTCCACAACTCCTCCCACCCCCAACACTTGCAATCCCTTCCAATGGTTTTGGAGTACATATTATGGGATTGTGTTTTTTGGAATGGTTTTGTGGGCAATGTCTCCAAAAGCTTTCTTTTTGGATTGCTCACAAGAGGTTGAATATGTGAAAACTCACTGGGCAAGTTGTGACACCTGGTTAGTTGTAGAAAATACTAGAATGAAATGAATTTGCTCTATTTTGTTAAGTTACTTGGAGTGCAAAACTCAATATATGAACTGGCAAAGAGTTGTCTTCATTTTTCTGGTGAATTGTTTTACAGGAAAATCATTGTCCATTGCAGCTCAACACTTGTAAAGATGATCTCAGGGTTGATTTCTCTTTCCAGAATCCAAGACAAGTTCCTCATGGATATGTTTGGTCAATCAAACTTATGTAGGAAAACAGATATTTCCATGCTTCTCTACTGTGAGATAGACAGCTTCCTTGTGAGCCAGGAGGCATTAGCATACTTATGTTCACCTCCAGGAACTGTACTCCCAGTGGGTCTGCACATAAGCCTTGATGTAAAGAAATTTCCATCAGATGAACTGTCTGTGGTTCAGGTACCCAGATATTCTAAGGTGCATACTTTTTGACATCAGGATACATCTTGTGTGTTGCTTGGTATAAACCCACAATTCTGATAATTGTGAGAGGTCTGGCTCTATCTGAAGCTTAGCTTTCTGATCCAAAGCAAAATGTATACAAAGGCTGAGGAACCCTGGCCACAGCCATGTTGCTTAGGTTCCCTGCCACAGAAAAAGAGACTTGATTTCTGGAAAACAAAGGTGAAGCACCATGGTCCTTTAGCATAAAGTTGGATGGTAGGAATCATGTTGGTATTGAGAAGTTTAGTGGAAAAATATTATGACTTTCATCAAAACCACATTTCTAAAATGTGACATTTCCTAGGAACAGGAAACCTGCTTGTCAGTCAGTTTGGTTATTCAAACACATCACCTGCCTTTGAAAATTTCATGTAGCCAATCTGTCTCTGTCCATACTTTTTTCTGTCTTTCAGAAATTCCTTTCACTGTTGCTATTTTAATTCTGAACGTTTTGCATTTCTTACAGGTCACTACCTGGGAATGACAACCAAACCACTGTGACAGAGTTCATTCTCTTGCGACTTTCCAATGACCCACAATTCCAAATTTTAATTTTTTTTGTATTTTTGGTATTTTGTGTTTTGGTATACTTCATCACCCTTGTGGGGAATGGAGTTATCATGTTGGTGATAAGAGCTGATTCTCACCTTCATACCCCCATGTATTTCTTCCTGTCTCATCTATCTTTTGTTGATATCTGCTATTCTTCAGTCACTGTCCCCCAGATGCTGGTGAATTTATTAGCAAAGCATAACACTATTTCTGTCAGTGCTTGCTTTACCCAGATCTTCTTCTTCCTTCTCTCAGGTACATGTGAATTATTCATTCTCTCAGCAATGGCTTATGACTGTTATGCTGCCATATGTGCCCCCCTGCATTATGCTGGGGCTATGAACATAAGCGTGTGCAGGATGCTAGTGGGTATCTCCTGGACAATGAGTGTCATGGATTCACTGGTAAATATGGCTCCTTTATTAAAGGTGAAATTCTGTGGGCAAAATGAAATTGGGCATTTTAGCTGTGAGGTTCCCCGACTACTAAAACTGTCCTGCTCTTGGACATTGATCAACAAAATATCTCTTTTTTCTTCCCTTGTGGTCATTGCTTTTGGAAATTTCCTCCTTATGTTGGTTTCCTACATCCATATCATCTCTGCCCTCTTGAGGGTAAGCTCTTCTGAGGGGAGACATAAAGCCTTCTCCACCTGCAGCTCCCACTTCATTGTGGTGGGCTTATTATACGCAACAGCTGGTTTTCAGTATGTGAAATGGATTTCTATTTCTTCAGTGATCATACATCAAGTTTTCTCCATCCAGTACAGCATCTTGACCCCCATGTTAAATCCCATCATCTATAGTCTGAAAAATAAGGATGTGAAAATGGCTGTGGGCAGAATTTTCAAAAAAACCCCAAGTTTCCATCTTTTGTAAAACATGCAATTATAAATAGTAAAATTCAACATTTTTAATTTCAAATAAATACTTCTGAAAATGAAGAGGTATGGCAAACTGGTATCCAATTGTAGCTGGATGATGATAGAACATAAATGGCAATTCCTTTTTTTTTTTTTGGTAGAAATATCCTTGGTTGTATAGTCCACTGAATGCAAAAGTATCACATGGAGAGAACCTACAGAAGTGTTTTAGCTAGTCTTTAAAACGTGTGTAGATCAAGTCAAAGTATTTCTGTTACGCCTGACTTTATTTTGAATATTAGCCTATTTTGTTAGCAGTCCAAATAATAATTAATTCAATATGTATCACCATATGAAACACCTGTAGTAGTAAAACTGGCTGAGTATAGATCCCAAAATATATGTGTTTAGATGTTTAGTAGTAAGCTGTCCTTCCTAAATGGGACTCAGAAATTTAGGAGATGAAATGCTTTTGACTTAAAATTAATTCTTAGCACCTAATTCCTGAGATCCTTGAGGAACCACATTGTATATCCTATCACAAGAGGTAGCACAGACTAAAGTAGTTGGAAGCCATCTGTAGCATAAGGAGGACAAAAGAGAGTAGCAGCACCTAGAGCCTATCTACTCCTGCTTGCTTAGTCCTAGGGTCTCTCTCCTTCTGCTGCCTGGCACACTTTTGATGTTCTGTTTGGAGAAATAAAGCTTGACAGGATGGTCAGGACCCATAGGTGAACATCTTGTCTAGCTCCTAGTAGGGCTGTGTGAAATGGCACCATTCTGAGGTCTCAATGAAAGTGTTTTGTTTTAATTTTATTTTGATTTGAAACAACTGTTCCATTTTTCTGTGTCAAAACAATGAGGCTATTTTGACATTTCACTCATTAGCTATAATGGGGAAATTCAAAACAGCCTCTCTCATCTGGCAAGCAGATTGGAGCTGTGGGTCCCCAATCTGCCTGCAAGATGAGAGAGGGAAGCTGATGCTGTCGCCTGGGACTGAGGAAGGTAACTGAGTCTGATTGCTCAGTTCTCCTCCCCCAGTGCTAGATCTGACTGGGGATGGGATGTCAGCCCAGCACTTGAAAGAGGCAGCTCCACCTGGGCATTGACACAAACAAAAATAAAAAGAGCCATTGCTTTAACACACACAGAATCCTGCTCACTCGGAGGGAACCAATATCTATTATGGCACTACCTAACTCACATCTCTCACACTACTCAAGTGGGTTCTCTCTATTGCCCGCGTCCCCTAGAATTTACTCCCTCCATGTAATGGGTTGAGCTCCCACTGGAGTTTCCTCCCATCACAGTTCTTTTCACAGCAGTTTCCTTCCTGGCAGCTGACCGTACACTTGTGCAAATCCTTATCCAGGTCCTTTGATTTTTGCCTGTGTCCAGTGATTCAGTTACTTTTTTTTGTTTGAAGCTAATCTGTTGCCCCACCCTACTGAGGCATCTTAATCTTAGGTTTGCAATCCTCATCTCAGCTGCTGCTTTACTCTCACAGCAGTCATTCTGTTGATTCTTCTTCTTGTGCATAACAGAAGTTGCTGTCCCCTCTTACACTGTCAGATAATTAATGATTCATAGATGCTAGGGTCAGTAGGGACCTCACCAGATCACTGAGTCTGGCCCCCTGCTTAGGTAGGAAAGAATGCTGGGGTCAGATGACCCCAGCCAGATGCCTATCCAGCCTTCTCTTGAAGGCTGCCAAGGTAAGGGAGAGCACCACCTTCGTAGGAAGCCCATTCCAAATTTTGGCCACCCTTACTGTGAAGAAGATTTTCCTGATATCTAGGCTAAATCTGCTCTCTGTCAGTTTCTGACAGTTCCTTGTTACCCCAAGAGGTGCCCTGGTGAACACAGCATCTCCGGTCCCTTGCTGCATCCCCCAAATGAAGTTGTAGGCAGCCACAAGATCACTTCTCGGCCTTCTCTTGAGGAGGCTGAAGAGGTCCAGGTCCCTCAGTTTCTCCTCATAAGGCTTAGCTTGTACACTCCTAACTATACAAGTGATCCTCCTCTGGACCTTCTGGTGTCTATCAACATGCTTCTTGAAGTACAGCACCCAAAACTGGATGCAGTACTCCAACTGTGGTCTGATCAATGCTGCCTAGATGAGAAGTATCGCCTCCTTGGATCTATTTGTCATTCATTTGCTGATGCATAAAAAAGTGCATAAAAAATAGCTTTGCCGATGATTTCGTTTCACTGATGACTCGTGGTCATCTTGGAGTCCACAATGACTCTGAAATCCCTTTCCACTTCTGTGCTGCTGAGAGGGTCATTTCCCAACCAGTAGATGTGTTGGACATTTTTGCACCCTACGTGCAGCACTCTGCACTTGTCCTTGTTGCACCGCATCCTATTGTGTACTGCCCACTCTTCTAACTCATCCAGGTCTGCCTGCAATTGTTCCCTATCCTCCAGAGTGTGCACTTCACCTCACAATTTAGCATCATCTGCAAACTTATACGGAGTATAGTTCACATCCACATCCAAGTCACTGATGAAGATATTGAAGAGTACAGGTCCAAGTGGGACCCCACTACCCACATCCTTCCAAGTTGATACCAATACATCAACTACCACTCTTTGGGTGTGACCACTCAGCCAATTTGCAACCCACTGGACATGCAAACATCTGTGTCACAGCCTCTTAATTTATTTATGAAAATAGAATGAGATACTGTATCGAAGGCCTTGCAAAAGTCCAAGAAAATGACATCCACCTCTACTCCTGCATCTAAGCATTTATTGACCCTGTTATAAAATGAAACCAGATTGGTCAGGCATGATCTACCTGCTACAAATGCATGCTGGTTTCCCTGCTGTATTGTTTTTTCCCATTAGACTTCCACAAATATGATCCTTCATAATCTTTTCAAAGACCTTTCCAAGGGTATAAGTGAGACTGACTAGTCTACAATTACTTGGATCCTCCTCCCTCCCCCTCTTGAAAATAGGGACCACACTGGCCCTTTTCAAGTCCTCTGGGACCTGACTCAAGTACCACAATTGATCTAACAGCCATGCCTGTGATTTTGCTATGACACTGGCAAATTCCTTCAGTACCCTCAGATGCAGCTCATCTGGCCTGCAGATCTGAACACATCCAGTCCATCCAAATGACTGCACAAAGTCAGCATCGACAGTTGGTAGGCTGGTGCCCATCTAACAACCCATTAGAAGACTTGTCTTGACCCTTGTTCAGGAACACTGAGGCAAAAAACTCATTGAATAGCTCAGCCTTATCCTCCCTGTCACTAATTGCTTCTCCTTGTTCAGTAGAGGTTCTGTCCTTCCCTGCACCTTTCTTTTACTCCCTACATACCTAAAAAAAAAAGACTTCTTGTCTTCTTGTTGTCTTCAATTTGTGTTGCCAGCCTCAGCTCTGTAGTTGCTTTGGCCTTTCTAACTGCCTCCTGGCAAGTGCAGGCCAAATAGGTATACTCCTTCTTGGTAGCTTACTCCTGCTTCCACCACCTATATGCCTTCTTTTTTGCCCTTAGGCTCCCCTGGATTTTCCTGTTTAGCCAAGGAAGTTTTTTGGCTACTTTCCCACTTTTCCCTCGTACTGGGATAGTCTTCCTCTGTGCCTGAAGGATCAATTCCTTTAGGAATGACCACCATTCCTGGACTCCCATCTCCCCAGTACTCTTCTCCTGCCGTGCATCATTGACTAGACTCCTAAGGACACTGAAGTCAGCCTTCCTAAAATCAAGCACTTCCACCCTACTATTTATCTTACCCACCCTATGCCATTTGGTGAATTTGATTGATTGGTGGTCATGAATCTGCAGCTCTCCTACTAGGTCCTCCCCTGTAGCCAACACCAAGTTCAGTATGGCATTCCCCCTTGGAGGATCATATACCTCCTGCATTGGGTGAAGGTCTGCATGAAGGTTACGAGCCTATGTGAACAGTTGGATTTGGCTGACTGCTGCTCCCAGCAGATGTCAGGGTAGTTTAGGTCCAACATGACAACCACGTCCCTAGACTGTACAGTCTCTGAGAGCTGCCTCAAGAGTTCCAAGTCTAGATTTTCTCTTGGTGTGGTGGTCTGTAGCAGACCTCCAGCACCAAGACCCTTTCAACCCAATCTCCTTGTATCCTAACCTACAATGCCTCTACTTTCTCCTTCTCTGATCCCATTTTGATTAGGGTAGATGTATAATGCTCCTTTACATAGAAAGCCACCCCATCCCCTTTCCTCCCTACTCTGTCCCTTCTGTACAACCTGTAGCTCTCAATGTATACTGCCCAGTCATGGGTGGAGTCCCACCAGGTTTCCATTAGCCCCACTAAATCCAAGTTATTATCTGCAAGCAGAAGTGTGAGTTCTTCCTGCTTGTTTCCCATGTTCCTAGCATTAGTAGAGAGGCACTTGAGCCCTCCAAATGGTGCCTTTGATCCTCCCTCATTCTGATGCCAGAAGGGCCCCTTGGTACTTACCTGGGGTGTACTGGTGTATGTCTTGGAGTCTGTAAGTTCTAGACTCTCTCCATCTCCTCTCTCCCTGTCCCTTGTCATACTTAGTATAAAGCCTTAGTATAAAGTAGGAGGTCAGCCAACCTGTAAGAGACTCTTATCTTTTGTGGAGAGATGAAGCCCATTGCATCCCAGCAGGTTCTTTGCATGGAAGTGTGGATCGTGGTCCAGGAAGCCAAAACCCGCATGATGGCACCAACTCCAGAGCCACAGCTTGTCTTCCCTGACACAGGTCACGTGATGCCTACTGTGACAGCTGACTGGGAGGATCAATGAGAAGACCACCCATGCCCCTGTCTTCCTAAGCCTAGTCCCCAGAACCCTGTAGTCACTCATGATATGGTCTAGACTATTCCTGGCCACATCATTTGTTTCCACATGGATGAGGACCATGGGATAGTTGTCAGAGGGCTAGATGAGGTTAGGAATTCTTGCCATGATGTCCCTGATCCTGGCTGCAGGCAGCTAGCAGAGCTCATGTGCCATGGAATCTGGATGATGTACGGGTTCTTCTGTTCCTCTCAGCAAGGAGTCACCCACAACGATGAAGCTGCGTCTCTTTTGCTGCTTAATTTGCCGGCCCTCAGCTTAGTCATGGCAGCAGGCCCTTCCAGTGCACTTTCCCACCACCACACATTTAGTAACAGTGAATAAATAAATGAGGGGAGGGGAAGGGCAAATCAAAAAAAACAGGGAATATTTCGATGGAGTCTTCATAAACCTTTCATCAATATGAAGTAAGTTTAGGCCAGTATATATTTCCTTATGAATGTGCCCCTGCCCCTACCTATGCAGCTGAGGAAGAGGCTGGTGAGATGCATTAGGTACATGAATCTATGTCCTTCTTCCATTTTTTACCCTTATTTTGCTTTCCCACTGTGGGTCTCCAGTACCTGGAAATCAGGTCCTACATGTTTCCCTCCCCTCTAACTTGAATATCTCGAATACTTGTATGTCACACCAGTAAATGGCATGAGACTTTATAAGATTTTTTTTCTTTCAAAATGAAAGATTAAAAGAAGTATTTAGGTTCCTTTGACTCATTTTGTTAAAGCTAGTTACATTTTCAAAAGCTTTTTCTGGCTTAGATTTTTTAAAGTAAGTAGGTGCTCAAAGACAGTTATTGGCTCCCACTGAATGTTTCAAAGCATCTGGCCACCTAACTTCTGTCAAAATGAATTTTGTCTTACATTCTTTTCTGCATTACTAGGAAATTACATATCTACATCTGCCCAGCAGGCACCTTTGAGAATGAAATTTCAGCTCATGTTTAACCCTTAATTTTAAAGGGTTTGGAAGGATTCAGTGGTAGCTAGGATCCCAACTCCCTTTGAAAGGGAAAATAATTATTGACTCTCATTCAAGATGATAGGAACATAGGCCTGAAGGGATCTCATGAGGTCTTTTATTTTAGCTCCATGCTCAAAGAAGGATCATTCCTGTCTCAAATACCTGAGCCAAGTGTCTGTTTAACTTGAGGTTGAAAAATTACCTTTTTTCAATTTCTAGGTCAGTCCTATTTACTTTGACATAATGGAAGTCTAAAACATTAAGAATGAATGACATAGGAAGGCTTGTCTCAAAGGTACAATAAAACTGTGTATTTAAGCTATGTCCAACTGCTTTATTGAGTGCTACTGAGTGTTGCTCAAACTAGTGGTATACCAAAAAACATCCAAGCTTACCAATATTAAAAAGACAGGTATATTAGCATTAAACAAAAACAATTCCCCCCCCCCAAAAGTAGGTATATAAACAAACTTCCATATCTATCTGATTTCCTCATTATCTTTTTGGGGATCTTTATTATCCCTCTATACCTTTCTTGCTACATCAAAGACGGGATGAAAAAAGACAAGACTGCTGTCTCATTATGTTTGGCAATTGCAACATTCCTTGTTTTTTGCACAGCTTGTAAGGTATGACTGTAGATCAGGGATGGGCAAAGTCCAGCCCATGGGCCTGATTCAGTTGGCTGTGGACTCCATTTCTCAGCTCCCCCTGCCTGCATGGCTTAGGTCAGTCTCCATGAAGACCCCATCCACACCTAAGAAAGAAAGTTCAGGCTGGGGTTGTCATGGAGATCAGCTGCAGCTGCGCTGGAAGTGTACATGGCAGAAAAGTGCAGGGGGCTTCTCTGGAGCCTCTGGGAACTTGCAACAGGGGCAACTTTCTCCAGAGCCAGGGAAGAGCCACGATCTGTAGCCTGCATGCTCTAGGCAGGGGTGCATACCAGAGGATCATGCCTCTGCCTCAGTTCCAGACCAGGTTGTCACCACTGCAAGAAGCCATGCAGGAGCTGCAATCCTCTGCTTGCACGCACCTACCCAGAGTGTTTAGGCTATAGGTTGAAGCTATGCCCTGGCTCTGGAGCCAAAAAATGTGTTGTGTATAAATACCCAGCCTGGCTGGGATCCCTACAGGCCAGAATGTGGGTTTAAACCCCTCCACAGTCATACTTAGCCCCTGTTGAGGCCTGGACATGCCCCCCAGTCAGCTAAGTGGCTGCTGCAAAGGGTAGGAAGGGCTGCTTTAGCAGCCCTGGGCTTCTAGCTTGGGCCACTGCAGGCATGTGCTTGCATTTCCAAAATTAAACGTGAATGTCTGTGCACTTGCAAATCAGTTCAGTTTTTGCAGGTTAGACTAACCTGCAAAGATTGAATCAATTCAGGCTCTGGCTTTTTGAATGTCTGTCCCTAGCCTAAAGGCGCAAATGGAATGTTGGGTATTTAAGCAAGGTTGCTTGAAAGTGGACTGTCCAAGTTCACCAATGGTACTAAACTCTGGGGTAAATCTTCCACACCTAAGGACAAGAGTGCAATCCAGGCAGACCTTGACAGGCTCAAGAAATGAGAACATGATGTTGTTTAACACTGAAAAATGCAAGGCTCTCCACCTTAGGAGGAAAAGCCTGCAGCATCCTTATAGGCTCACAGTGCTATGCTGGCTAGCACTACAGATGAAAGGGACTTGGAGGTCATGATTGACCACAAGATGAATATGAGCTTTCAATGTAATGCTGTGGCTAGAAAAGCGAGCAAAACTCTGGCTTGCATCCATAGAGGCTTCTCAAGCAAATCCCGGGACATCATTCTCCCATTGTACTCAGCCTTAGAGAGGCCACAGCTGAAGTACTGCGTCCAGTTTTGGGCTCCACAATTCAAAAAGGATATGGAGAAGCTTGAGAGAGTCCAGAGCAGAGCCATGCACGTGATCAAAGGTCAATAAAACAGACCTTACAATGACAGGCTGAGAGCCATGGGGCTCTTTAGCCTGGAAAAGTGCAGGCTCAGGGGTGATCTGATGGCCACCTAAAAGTTTATTAGGGTGACCACCAGTACCTGGGGGAACATTTGTTCAACAGAGCATCCCAAGGGATGACGAGGTTGAATGGTTATAAACTATTGCAAAACTGTTTCAGGCTGGACATAAGGAAGAATTTCTTTACTGTACAAGCCCTCAAGGTCTGGAATAGCCTGCCATCAGAGGTGGTTCAAGCACCTACACTGAACACCTTCAAGAGTAAATTGGATTCTTATCTTGCTGGGATCCTATGACCCCAGCTGACTTCCTGCCTTTCAGGTGGGAGGCTGGACTTGATGATCTTCCGAGGTCCCTTCCACCCTAATGTCTACAAAGTCTATGAAATCTAAACCTAGCTTTCCACCTTTCTGGAATCATCCATTTGTATAATCATCTGTCCAGCTGTCATTTTGCTATCTGTCTGTCCATTGCTTAATTCCTTTCTAATGAGCTGTCTGTTTAACTGCCCCACTAAACTTCTGCCATGTTGCCTTGCCCCTGGTGACAGATTTGAGATGCTGCAAGGAAGGGTCTGTCCTTAAATTGCTTGGCTGTATGTCTGCTGATGCCTGGTGCAAGATTGGAGTGACAGGTCTGTGCCAGGACAGGGCCGTTTCATTTGTTTCATATTAATTTCACTTCTTAAATAGGATAAAATAAATACAGAAACAAATATATTCTGGGCTTATTAAATTCCTACTACTTAGCAACATACCTACAAGAAATAAAAAAAAAAACCTCTTCAATAATGCATGCAATACATGTAACTCTACAGAGATTTACAACAGATCGCACCACTCATTCCAACTTCATCAGTTGTAAGAAAAACCCTGAGGATATCAGAATGAGTTGTTGAAATCTTGACCCTATGGCGAATTTTGTCCAACCTCTCAAGGGATTAAGGTTAGAGATAGAAATAAAATGACTTGTTATTTTAATGGTTCCCATTGTGGGTTATCAGACTAGAAACTTGGTTGAAACTAGAAATAAAGGTATAAGTGCAGTCCCATTGGGACTGCTAAGAAAAACAAGAAGCAAAGATTACAGTGAGGCAAAGGAAAGAAATGAATAGCTTGCATGTCAAGGAGTTTCTGATGCGGGAAGTGAAAGGGGACCTGTGAATGCAGATGCCTTTCTTCCTAAATTCCTTCCAGCTCTTGTGTAATGGAAAAAAGGTACAGGGGTGCAGTGTAATGACCTTAACATTAAAACAAAGCCCAGGTTCCCAGAGGCAAGTGGCTATTCCCAGACCTGTGATAGGACGTACCTTCCTTCATAAATTTAATCTAGTTCATATGTAAGGAAGGAATGTACAGTGATTGAATGCAGTGACCTTGACATACAAACAAAGTCTAGGTTCCCACAAGACTGGTTTTCATGCTGAGATGTTGTGATCTTCAGGCATTTTCCTGGTCTCTAGGCCTCAGTGATGGAGATCAGTCCATGCCCATTCCTTATGACAAGCGCTCCTATCCTACCTATGATCTTGCCTCCCTGCACTGCCAATGTCATAAGTCCTCATCTCCATCCCCTTTGCTATCTCTTGTTTCCAACACAGAGGTTTTTTTCCCCCTCAAATCTAAGTCATGGCCCGCTACCCTACAGTTTTGCTAGTGTTAATTCATTCTGATGTATGGCCCCCTGTTATCTTAGCTCCTATCGTCCAACCCATACTTTCTGCTCTGCCAGTATGCATTAATCCTAGATGACATCTTACTGCTGTTTCATGGCACGGAGCCTCATAGGCTGATATCTCTACCTCAAATCATAGATCTCTACTCTTATAGCCTGCCTTCCATCACAGCCTAGCTTATACCTTTACTGCTGACTACAGTTGCTTCCCAGCTGTGCCAATATATTGCAGCAATGAGTCAGAGGGCCCTGCTACATGTTCAAATTAAAGCTGGGGAGAAACCAGGTGTAGAGCTATCACACACTTTCAAGGAATAACTTTATAGCTGCTTGGCTCTTTTTATTGCTGCAGTCTCATTTTTACCATGTGATAATTACTTTGCACTTGTGGCCAGTCTAAATGTGTTGTGCAACTGACCAGTATCATAATACATGTAATGTGTAGCAGGGGCCATAGATCACTCTGTCATTGCTGTCTGTGGGCACCTGTACACACCATGGGTTTTAATACTCATTAAATTAAACAGGTTTATAAAATTTAAACTTATTTATTTTGGAATGTCACATCTGTGTTTACATGCAGTAGGTTTTCAAATGAATTAAGCTCGGTCCCTAGCTGGTGCTACAGGAATGCAGGACAGTTCAATACTCCCTGCCCCCCTCGCCAGGGGCACCCCATCCACCACGTGCCTGTGCCCTGCTCTGCAGCTGTAGAAGCAGGGAGTCGGTAAACCATAGAAGAAAAAGAAGAAAAAAAAAAAGTGGAAGCTATTCTGAAACAAAATCAATTTGAAAGATTGAATTTCAAAAGAAAGGGCAGCACCATCTGGTGGACAAAGAGGCTCATTACATGTGTTTGAGTGCCTTTATGCACACAATGAATCCATGGACGCAATGGTTTCATTCCTGATAAGCTATACTAAACTACATCTGAGGAGTTTTAATTTAATGGGCCAGAAAGATTTTTAAAGCATCTAGAAATCCTGCTCATGCAAACAGTCATGCAATTGCAGCTCAGGAAAGGGCAAAAAATGTGGTCTATACAAAGGCTCTACAGTGGCTGAACTAGGGTGGGGAGACTAGAACAATTACCTTGGGTGCCAATTTGGGGGTTGATGAATAAACAGTTGTCAATGGCTGTGAGGCAGCATGTTCATCAAGTCTAACACCCCATGGCAGGGGTTGGACTTGATGATCTGCTCAGGTCACTTCCAACCCTACCAACTATAAGACAACTATGAAACTATGTGCAAGTCTCAGCTGCCCCTGTGCTCTAAGTGTCATCCATGTCACTACATGGCTGTCTTATCCTGAACAAAGCTCTAAGAGGTCTTGACACTATAGGCACTCTGTTGCACTGCCTGCTCATGACCTCTCTTCCCTGGGCTGGCAATGTCCAATGTCTTCACCTGCAGCCTGTCTTGCCCACATTATGCCCAATATTCACACACACCCCTCTTCACCTCTTTCAGTGCATTAATACAGGGGTCAGCAACACAGCCTGTGGATTGGATCCATCCCACAGAGCCACTGGGTTTGGCCCAGGGAGCTGGATGATTTTCCTGTTGCTAACGCCCATGGTAAGGGTTGGGCCACAAGGAGATGTGCTTGGACCGGTCAACCATCATAGATTCTCTGTAATCCTCTTTCCCTTAGCTCCAGTGTGGGCATAGTTGTACCTGTACCCCAGCCAGGGAGTGGTCAGGGGACAAGGTCCCTGGGAGAAGCAGTGGCAGGTTCCAGTACTGCCATGAGCACAGACCTTCCCCCATCCTGTCACCACTGTTGATAGACTGACAAAGCCAACTGCTCTGCACTAGATAGGTGCCAGGCTGTTCTAGCTCACAGCTTACAAAGCTGCTAGCCCCTGAACTGTATCACTACAGTTGTGGCCTGAACACTGTGTTGGTCTGCTCCAGGGACTGTGGACAGCTTTGGGAGCAACCTGTAGCACTATATCAAGCCTGGCCCTTACTAGCCATCCTTCAGCTTGGAATAACTATTGAATCCCATTCAAAAAGTATAGAACTGACTGGCAAAGGCTAGGATAAGTCCACATTTTCTCAAGTTTTCACATGACATGTTCTATTCTCTATTATCCATACACGAACATAAAACATGTGGGAAAGAAACATGCACACACTGAATTGAGTCATTTCCTGGACAGGAGGGTGCATATCTGTGCCCTTGTGAATACGTACATGTGAACACATACACGCTGAACAGATTTACTCCCTTCTGCTGGAAGGACATCAAAGGGGCAAAAGTTATAATGGCTGATGCATGCACAGATACATCTGCATTAAAAAGATACCACATAAATCTCCTAATACAGTTCTGGAGATTCATTATGCAAATCTAGGTCTGTGCCTTAACTGTTGTCAAACAAGCACTATTAACTTGTTATGAAAGAGCTCCTTATACCCAAGGTAGCTGGAACGTATTTGGGCTTCCACATTATCTCTCAATGTCAGTCAGAAGAATACGGATTCTTTGCTTCCAAGAGGGGAGGGGCAATCAGGGGAGGTATATATATTGCATCTACAAGTGATAGCCCCAACACATGGAAATACTTTTTTTCAGGGCCAAGCCAAGCATGTGTTTTTATATGCTTTATTAGTGAAACAGAAAGAAAAAAGAAGCTTACGAGTGAGAGGGAGTGCAAGGCAAGGAGATGATCCAACCAATGACTTGCTGAAGGTATAATGTGATGCTCTTATTCCTTTTGACAATTTCCATCCTAACCTTTCTCTTAGGATCAGCAGTTCACACTTGAAGTTAGGTAGTACAGAGCTCCACTAAGATCAAGGAATCCTTTCTGTCTATGCTGGGGACAGAAAAATAATTTCCATGTTTTCTGTATGGATGCATGGTGAGTGGATTATTATTTTATTCTTTATTTTGTGTTTCTGGGGTGTGAATGATAAAAGTATGTATATGTATGTTTTAAAAATATATTTAAAATAGTCAAAGAAAATGCAGTTTGTATATATTGTTCTACCTGAGGTCTTTTCAATATGCTAATCTGGTTACCAATCTTCAAGGGAAAAAAGAATAAAAACCGTCTCAGATACAAAGTGCTATTAGGATGATCAGCCTTGAGAATTTAATTTGTTTATAATCATAGAATAATAGAAAACCTGTAGTTTTCTAGATTGTTAAAAGGAAGTTTACAATTGAGAGGGGAGTGATAGGAAAATAGATTGACCCATTGATGGCTCACTGAAGGTATATTGTGATGCTCGTATTCCTCTTGACAAAGTCCTTCCAATAATTCTCTTCACCTCAGTAGTTCACTCAGCAAATTAGGTAGTGCAGAATCCTAGCAAGAGCAAGAACTCCTGAGACTGTCTGCATGTCTGTCTATGCTGGGGACAAAAATGCAATTCCATATTTTCTGTACAGCTGTATGATGAGTCCTTGGGGATGTGCTGTCCCTGACAGCCCCAGCTCTCAGGGACAACCTGTTCTGCACCTGGCCCATGCCTAAACCCTGCAATGCATCAGAAAGGGTGTATTTTTCTGCTTAAGGCTCCTGGGGAACTACAACTGGTGTTGTAGTGTTGCTTCATTCACTCACACACATTATTTTTTTCTCGAAATGAGCAATATTGTCCCCCATCTTTTTAAACATAGCCACCAAATAACCACTAATGCAATAGTGCAGCTAACAAAGCAAATAAAACTCTGGCTTGCATCTACCAATGCATCTCAAGCAGGACCCAAGAAGTTCTGCTCCTGCTTTACTCGGTCTTGGTGAGGCCACAGCTGGAGTACTGCATCTGATTCTGGGCCTGACACTTTAGAAAGGATGAAGAGAAGCTTGAGAGTGTCCAGAGGAGAGCCACACACATGATTAAAGGTACATAAGGGGTGTGCAGCAGGATCTGGGAGAACATCAGTTCACTAGCGCATCCCAAGGGAAGACAAGATCTAATGGTCACAAACTGCTGGAAGACCATTTTAGACTGGACATAAGGAAAAACTTCTTTACCATCTGAGTCTCCAGAGTATGGTATAGACTCCGCCCCAGAAGTGGTGCAAGCACCTACACTGGATTCCTTTAAGAAATGTAAGGATGCTTACCTTGCTAGGGTGATCTGACCCCAGATGACTTCTTGCCTATGGCAGGGGGCCTGGACCCGATCATCTCACGAGGTCCTCTCCAGCACCAATACCTATGAAATCTATGAAACATATCCAGTGGTGGAGGTCATGCCACTTTTCTTTCAATCAATAGCTCAGTTTTTAGAACATTTATCCAGGATATATGATACTTGTATTCAGTTCCCTCCTGTGCATGAAGGAGCAAAAATTCACACATCTTAGAAGAGTGCCGAACTAGCAAAGTAAGCACCCGGGAGCTTAATGTTAAGGGCAATCACCTTATAGGTGTCTCCTCAAGTTTGGTCCTCACTCTCTGTTATTTTCTTCCCTGCCACCCCAAGTACATTTAACATAGAATAGAAAAGCTTTTTTTGGGGAAGAGTCCATAATCAAGGATTCCCTCCTCACAGGTGATTCATGATCCCTTTTCTTCTCTCTGGCCCTATAATCCTTAAAGTCTAGTCTGTGCAGCGCCACTTTTTCCAGAATCGTAACCTGCCGTAAGCATGAGGACTGCCTGTAATCGCATTGGCAATGTGGCAACTGCCCTTTGTCTTCCTAATTTCTAGGTATTTCCTTTTTCACAGACAGCCTCTTTCCTACTTTGAATTAGTATTACTGTACAGTCTCCCTTACTCACCTTGGGTTTTTTTTTTCTCCCAGCTTTTCCTCTCCTTTCCTTGCTTTACCTTTTGCTTTCCTAATTTCTACCTATTTACATTTTCAGTGGCATCCTGCCACACTTTTAGCTTCTCTCATTTCTTGGAGTCTCAGAATAGCAGAGACTCCCTATGCCTGAAGAAGTGTGACTGCACCAGAAAGCTTGCTAAGAACTTTTTTTCCAACTACTCAGTTGGTCTGGTAAAAGATATCACATCTTCTCATAGAACCTTGCCTATTTAGTTTAGCTTTTTATTATGACTTTTTACAATGTCAATGAAAAGGATTCTTCCAAACAAAATCCATTTACAGACTCTGCTTCTCTGCGGTTCTCAGCCTCTTTCCCCCCCAGTGGTCCTTTGGAGCTATTGGCTATCATGTGCCTAAAACAGGCACCGAGTTCTCTACTAAAGTACTTCATTGCCTAACTGTAGGCAAAAAACCTGAGGGTTTAAGTTAAGAATTTAATATATATTCATGCTATTTGTCATATAATCGGTATGACTAGAGATTATTCCAAAGTACTGGCAATGACTCGAAGAATGGATATCCCATATTAAGATATACAGATGCGATTTTTTGAACAGAAGTGAAAAGAAGGTAGAATGCATGGTTGACTGAATGAATAACTTGTCTTGAGAATGTAATAAACACATCTTGGGTATCATCATTTTTTTCACTTAGGTGACCAAGGTAAATCATGTGGTTTCAAATAGATTTGGTCCCAATGCTGCACCAAAAATCCATGCAGGAACCTATTTACAATTCAGCATGCTTTTAGATATTTACAGTAGCTGCATGTGTAAATCCAGTTCAGTGAGCTGTTTTTTGTTCCAGTGGTGTTCTACAGTTAAATGTATTCACATGAACTAACATTTACAATTCAAACATCCCTTTTCTTTGCTCAGAAGGAATACAATCAGCTAAGGCTTAAGAAAAAAGGAAGGGGGGGAAGTCAACAATATTAATGGATTTGGAAATGGATTCTTCCTCTTCTTGTAAATAAAGAAGTACATGTTATATTAAATCAAATTTACCCTTAATGGGAACCAGTGGGTTACCCATATTTGACTCGGGGCAAAAAAAGGCAATGTGGTTAAACAGATGTCCAGATTAGTTTGTGATAACACGTATTGCTGAAGATAAGAGTCTTAGGTGCCTCTCAGTTGTAGATGATAAACATTAGACAAAAAGGAGATTTTTTTTTTTTTAAGAAAGTGCTAGGTCAGGAATATTGGAAAATAAGGATCTTTCTTACAAGTGGTGCCCATCCTTCAGAACATGGGCCAAATCCAGCCTGCCAATACGCCTAAAAACATGGTGGTGAGGAACAAGTTGCATCATTAATTGCTTTGATTTCCAAAGACTCAATAATTTATGCCACCAGCACTCTCCCCTGCTGCCAAATTACTGGCCTTGTGTGAAGCCCTGTGAGCCAGATCACATTGCCCATCATGCCAATGCACAGGGTCAGACCAGCATGTAGGATTGCTCCAGGGCCAGATCTAGCATGCAGGGCTGAGACAGTGTCCTGGATCATACCCATAGACTCGCCCCATGTATTGACCCCAATGCTGGATTCTGCTTATTGATCAAGCCTGCTTGTGGAATTTGATCTATGGACTGGCTTATCATTCCTCCAACTCTCAGCACCAAAAAGATGAGAACCACTGTTTTATCATGTCTTCAGAAGACCTTCTAAAAAAATAGGAAAAACAAGAGCGTCACCAACATCTTGAAAAGTTTTAGCCTGTAACCTTTTTTCAGAAACAAAGAACAACTTATAAATTTTCATATCTGATGTGTTTAACATGCATGGAAGGAAACTTGTGAAAGATAAGTTATTGTTTATGTTAAAACTTGCATGTCCAGGTGACACAGGGGTTTCAGCAGCACTGTTTTAGGCCACTTGTATGCCGAGATGATGCTACCAAGCTCATTTTAGTAGTAGGCAACTATTAGACTTCTAGGTCATAGAGTACGCCCTGGACCTTTGTCACATGCGCCTAAGCATGACTCTGGAGGATGCCCAGACCTTGCATCCCCCCACTTTAGACAATTGACTCAGAATACAAAGGCCAGACTGAGTTTGGATTTTTGGAACCTCAATGGCTACAATCATATATGCATACAGGCATCAAACCTGGGTTTCCTAGCACATTGAGATTGGAAAAATCAGGGAGCCATTCTTTTTTAACTGGAAATAAAACCCAATTATTTAAGAGTAAGATTTCTGGTGAGGTGGAAGCCTGCTTCTTAGCATTTAAAAAATGTCACTTCATTCATCTGTCTAGCTCTGTTTCTCTTCACCTCATGCACATTCTTTGACTGTCATTATGATAATTCCTCTTCTTACAGGTCACTCTCTGAGAATGGGAAATCAAACCACTGTGACTGAGATTATTCTCTTGGGACTTTCCAGTGACCCACAGCTCCAAACTGTAATGGTCTTTGTGTTTTTAGTGATAAACATAATCACCCTAGCAGGGAACACAGTCATCATGCTGGTGATAAGAGCTGATTCTCACCTTCATACCCCCATGTACTTCTGCCTGTCTCATCTATCCTTTGTTGATATCTGCTATTCCTCGGTCACCATCCCCAAGATGTTGGTGAATTTACTAACAATGAATAAAACTATTTCCGTCAATGCTTGCTTTACCCAGATGTTTTTCTTTCTTTTTTTTTTTCTAGCTAGTTGTGAAAGTTTAATCATCTCAGCAATGGCTTATGACCGTTATGCTGTCATATGTGATCCCCTGCATTATGTGGGAACAATGAACAAAAGAGTGTGCAGGCAGCTGGTGGGTGGTTCCTGGACAATAAGTATTATGCATTCACTGCTCAACACAATTCCTGTATTACAGCTGGAGTTCTGTGGACCCAATGAAATTTGGCATTTTAGTGGTGAGCTTCCACAAGTACTAACCCTTTCCTGCACTGAGACACTTGCCAACAAAATAGCCCTTCTTTCTTCTGTTCTGGCCATTGGTTTAGGCAGCTTTCTTTTCATGCTTGCTTCCTACGTCCATATAATCTCCACCATCCTGAGGATATGTTCTGCGGAAGGCAGAAGAAAAGCCTTCTCCGCCGGCAGCTCCCACCTCATTGTGGTAACTTTACTGTATGTAACAGCCCTTGTCCAGTACATGAAATCCAGCTATGTTTCATCATTGGTCCTAGATCAAATTTTTTCCATTCAGTACAGTATCTTAACCCCCATGTTAAACCCCATCATCTATAGTCTGAAAAGCAAAGAAGTAAAAATAGCTCATGGTAGAATATTAAAATGATCAAGTTCTCAAAGTATTTAAACTGATTTTACAATTCTGAATAATTAAGTAAGCTTAACTACATATAATTTAAAACATAATATTATTGCATGCAGACTTTTTGGGTGTTTTGAATTCATGTGCCTGAATGATACTGGAAAACAAATGTCAATTTATGACATGCCTTGAATATTGTATGATGGTATTTCCATACTTGAGAGACAGGCAGGTAGAAGAGATTGGAGAAGAAGGAAGACTTCAAACAGTTGACTAATTAATTCAAGACACATGACTATTCCCGGAATCTTCACTTGTTAAAATAAATGATCATATTTTGATCCAGTGGCTTATCAACAATCCTATCCCCCATGAAAGCCCATTCAAGAAGTTTGGTAATATAATTAAATTGCCTTTAAAATCAGCAGAGTACCTCATCCCTGAGATCTTTAAGGAAGCTCATTGTATATCCTATCAGGCTGTGATTCTGGCAACTGAATCAGGGGGGAAACAATGAGAAGAGGTGGACTTCGTAAAAAAAAAATAAAAAAATAAAGAGTGCAAAGAAAGAACTGGAAAACAAATTGTAATCACTTTGTAAAATGCACATTGCATCATCTAGACCCAGTTCTTTGCATAATAACAAAAACAAAAGCTGGTCTATCTCGCTGGAGTCTACAGAAACCTTTCAGAGATATGAAAGACATTTGGGTAAGAACTTAGACCCAAGTAAATGAAGAGTAACTCTCTTGAAATAAAGACCTGGGGAAGTTAGAATGCAATAAAGTGGTGTTCACTATTGTTTATTGTAATACCATCATACAATCAAAACTCTAATCCATTATATTAATGGTAGATTGATTAGTTCTGTAAAATACCATCAGCAACAAGTGACATACAGTATATAACTATGTGGTAAACCCTTGTTAATTTGACATGCATAAATGGCATACACAAATCTGTACAACTTCAATTACTGGTACTTACACACAGTCTCCATCTGTTTCACCAGACAGACAGACAGACAGACAGGCAGACAGACAGACAGACAGACAGACAGACAGGGTGTGCACAAGAAATCACATTAAAAAATGAGTGAATATAAATTTGGAATGTATTACAGGGGAGATGAGAGCTAACAGCTGTTCAAATGCTCCGATTCCTTCTTGCTACGTGAATGCTAAACCAGAAAAATATAACCCCATTTTATTTGAGCGTAAACTGCTGTGATTTGCTTTCCTTTTATGAAGAGATTCTTTTACACATACAAACACATAAAGCATGTCGTCTGTGCTACAATAGATTCTCACCTGTTCTTAACTTGTTTTGATTGCATGTTTACATCACATATTTCTTCCCTCTTTCCTTCTATAGAAAATAATCCAATTGTGCCTCCAGCAATCATTAGACTGGTGCCAGTACTCTTAAGATGCATTCTGTCCATACATACAGAATATCAGAGCTCTTGTATGCAGAAATGATCATGCATTCATGGTTCCTTTAACCAAAAATAAACTTGTACTGAATTAATGGTCTGTGATGAGTCAATGTTACGCATTGTCATTGTCATTGTTAAACTCTTAAGTATTAAATGAATTAATCCTCAAAACAGCTGTGCAAGGAAGGGCCACATATCTCTTTATGAGCTGGGGAAAAAAAAATCACAACCCCACCCCCCTCAACAAACCTGTGGCAGAGAAAGGAGGGCCAAACTTTAAATAGGGCAGAGGCACATTTCATTGAAATGAATGGGACTTAGGCACCTAAAAGAAATTACCACTATGGACCTGATCCTCTGGTGAAGTCTACATAGTTGTGTCTAGGGTCAGTTCTTGAGGACTTGATCCATCTGACTACAGTTACATAATCTTGGGTCCATCTTAGACGACCTGTTCCTGATCCAGGATTCTGTCCAGTTGCCAGGTAGGGATGCAGTACCCCTTGATTTGCCAGAGACTTATGACTAAATGGATTCTTAGTCTTTCCTGGGCAATATATGGCTGCTTGGCTTCATCTTCCATTTTATGGGGTTCCTCCAAGTGCTCTACATATCTCTGTATTTGCTACACAACACTGGTTAGGCTCAATTGGGTCCTGAATGACTCTCTGCCCTTTGGCCAAAGCATTTTTTAGGCCAGATGTCTATCAGGATCATTGATCCCTTTTTCTATTTTCCTGCAAGAAGATAAAGGGGATGATGCTGCAGGAGCAACTTACAACTGGACCTGTTGGTGTTTGCTGATGATATACTCCTCGTGATTAAAGACACAGAAGATGTATAGACGCCACCAAAGCCATATATGTTGTCCAACCTGTTTTACATGAGTTAACTGAGCCAGGGGGTGACCAGTTCATGGCCATTCAGTCCGCAGGTTACCAAAGTGGAAGACAATGTCAAGCCAGGTCTCAGTCTAAGTCTGACGCACCAAGCCAAAGACAGATATGAGGATGTGGCAGCACAATTAGTTGATCCATGTCATCCCACAAGGGGGGATGCGCTGCTGGATCTGGTCCTGGTTTCGGGGGATGATCTGGTTGCACAGCTCAGGCTACGAGACTCCCTGGGTGACAGTGACCATAGCCTGATTGCATTTGCTGTCCGGCACAGTGTAGCTAGGGCCCACACTATGACTAGGGTCCCTGACTTCAAAAGGGCCAATTTCAGGGAGCTCAGAAGGCTAGTCGACGAGGCACTGAGGGACTGTAGAGTTGAGGACATGGGCGTTCACGAAGGGTGGGCGCTCCTTAAGGAGACGATCCTCCGTGCCCAAGAG
>JAGPOW010001603.1:1353215-1366118 GCA_030014935.1 Caiman crocodilus | reverse complement strand
CAGCACTTGTTTCCTGCCATTGGCAGGGGGTCAGACTAGATGGCCTGCTCTAGGCCCCTTCTGACCCTAGTTACTATGAAACTATGAAACTATAATGTCAGGAAGTTCAAAATAGGAGCAATCAAGAATAAACATGGAGCCACAAACTGGAAGCTCAGAGGCCGGAGTCAGGTTTAGGAGTTCCAAGCAAGCCAGGGGCACAGCAAGGTGGTTTCCCAGACAGCAATCTTCTATTTGCATTGCAACAACAAGATCTGCCATAGCCACTGAAAGTGGTGACCATTTGCTGAAGTCTCTTCTCTACATCCTTGACCTGGGCATCCTCTCATTGCACTTGTGAAAGGTGCTGGTGTAGCAAGAAATCCTCTTGTCTGCCCCTCTCTCAAATGTGAAGCTCCTCCATATGGCAAACACCCCTCTTTTTAGTATTTTGCCCCTTTTGGGGATGCTCTCTTTTCTATCTTTTCTCCCTTCCTCTTTCTGTCATCACACCTCTACATAAAAATAATAAGGATATATTTGTGGTGAAAAATAAAGTAAATTTGTAAAAGTAAGTTGTACCATGTAACAATGTTAGGAAGAGCAGAAATCTCTGTATGGAGCAGGTTCCTGACTGAATCATGGTTGATTGTGTAACACAGTAGCTAGTCTGGATATGCATGTTAATGAGTGGCAATTAGCACCTACAAAATCAGAGACCAAGGAGAGGAAAGAATCAATAAAGAGCCAGGAATTCCCAGAGACTTCATTGTTAAAGGTATGGAACCCCCCCCCTCCCCAGTTTGAACTAATCAACACTGGAAACAGACCCTTGGGGCTGAAAGGCCTCCTGACCAACCACTTCCAGAGCTCTATTCAGCAGGGCAGTGAATCAATCAAAATTCATCAATGGACTCCTGAGACTGCACGTATGTGCGGATGTGACCCCTGGAGCTGACAGCTGCTATTCAGCAGCTACCAAGAGGGACATCCCTCAGAGTCAGTGACCCCTGGATTGGGTAAGCCCAAGAATTGGGGAGTCACCAAAGTCTGCCAGAGAGGGATAAAAGGCAGTGACCAATGACCCACAATGGCACCCTCTTTGACCTTTATCTCTGGGCCTGTCTAGCCAGAAGGACCAGCTGGTGACCCCCTTCTGCAGCAACATTGTACTGAAAGAAGCCTCAACTGGTCATCGATGGCAGACTCCAGTGCTTGGGGATAGGTAAATCTTGACACCAGTGGTTAGTGTTCAGAGATACCTACTGTGAGTGTGTGTGCGCGCACATGAATGCGTGTGTGTTTGAGGGGATCAGCACCAAGGTTTATGGTCTGACTTTTGAATCTGTCCAACAAACAAGAATTTTATTATGATCCTGTGAGTTGGTGCTTTGTAGCCAACACTGGCAGATGTCAGTGTAAACAGAAACTTCCTGGACTAAAAATCAGGGGCACCAAGCAGAGTTTACATTACTTGGCTGGCCATGGGATAGGGGTCTTCACCCACAATCCAGTCTCCCATTTTAAATGTGTCTACCCACTCCTAACCTTTAAGCTTCTTCAGCTTACCATTCAATCTTTCCCTCACACATGTCCCTAGGTCCTTCCTGCACACCCCTGCAGTAACTGGCCACCATCCAACCAGCATGCACTAAACGTGTCCCATAACTTTTTGTTCCTGACCCTTGTGCCTCAACCAAACACTAAGTGGCAAGACTTCCTACTACCTGTGGAGGGCAATGAACCCCATTAGGCCAGCATAAACTTAAAACCATGCCCCACAACATAGCACATGAAGTGATCGAACATTCGACCCTTCTGCTGTGAGGGCAATGTCTAGTGCCTTGACCTTCCTCAGTGCATCATAGAGCCATAGAAAAGTAAGGCTGGAATGGACCTCATACAGCCTCCTGCTTAAGATAGGATTGAACCTGACTAAACCATCCCAACCAAGTGTCTGCTTAGGCTGTTTTTGAAAGTTTTCAAGCATAGAGAATTCACAACTTCTCTGGGTAGCCTTTTTCAAAACCTGAACAAACCCAGTAAGGACTCACATTTACTCCCTAGATTCTTTCTGGAAAGGTAGCCTCCATCAGAGACAGCCTGTTCGACGTACCATTTTAAATTTCAAACTTTTGCCCTAATCCCTGTTTTATCTTTCATTGCTCTAAACTTCATGGGCTAATCCAGAGCTTGTGACTTCCCCTTCCTGGTAACAGGGAAGGGTTGTAACTTTGAAATCTGAATACAAAATATAGGCAGTGCACTGCCTAGGTCCCTGTTGGGGGATTTTCAGTAGATGATGCCTAACATAAAATATATTTGATTATTAGTTATAGGTATTATGTTTTTTAAAAATGAAGAAACAATTCTATTAGGGCTGAATACCATTCAACATTGTGGCCTAATTTTTTTGCCTTCAGCACCAGAACGACACTGGCACAGGTGTGTAACTAGAATGTTCAACTGTTCTACCAGTGACTCTCCAAGGGTGCACAAGAGCACAGTGCACCAGGGGAGTGTAACAGGGGGCCTCCTCAGGGCCAATTTCACTGTGGCCTGCCCACCTGTTCCTGGGCTAACTGCCCACCTTCTCACCCGCCACACTTTGTTGGAATTAATTAATAGATGTTAGTAATCAGGAGGCTGCCCATTTCCTCCCCCAATGCCAGGGGGCCTTATCTATGGTCCATTCTTTCCCTACACCACAGCCCAAGATTCACAAATAACATCTAGATGTTATCATAATCACCAGTCCCCACACTGGGCCCCAGAATCCTCCTAATTGAACCCCACCTGAATTCCTCTCCCCAAGCAGTCTCAGCCTCCTTCATACTAGGCAGCATAGCTCCCTAAACTGCTTCCCCTTTGGGTGTGGCCCCCCCCAGGGGTTTACTAACCCTTGCCCACCTTCAGGCCAGTCAGAGCCCTAGGTGCTCAACTCTTGGGCATCCCTCACAATGTGTCCCCCCCAACCCTTTGACCCTTCCAGTCCTGCCCCCAGCATGGACCAGTCAGGGGAAATTCAGACAAGCCTGAGTCTATGGCCTTTTCTCGCTCTTCAAAGGTCTACCCTCCAGGACCTCCAAACAAGGGGAACCCACACAGCCTTGGGCACTAGGGGTTAAGGAACCCTGACCCACCTTTCACCAGGGTGGTAACTGTCTTAGCATTTCCTGGGGGCTCCCACACCACTGAAAGCCCCACCAGGCCACTTACTCCCAGCAGGGTGCAGCTTTAGGTCATACCCAGGACCAGGAGCTTCCTGACTATCCCCTACAGCTCCTCTCTTCCAGATGATTCTCTCATCCTCCAGATGATACCAGCAGCCCTCCAACCAGGCAGTGTTGTTACCTGTCCTCCAGGCAGCAAAACTGCCCTGTTTATATGGGCATCCCTAGGTTCAAAATGGCTGCCCTCATCAGGCACCTGGCAGCTGCTAGCTCCAGGCCTTTAAAGTGGCAGGCATAAACAGTGCCTGCCACAAGGAGTGACAGAGGTATGTCAAGAAAAATAGGCTGGATGGGGAAGAAAAATGGGCTGGATGAGGAATCTCCATGTGGCTGGCTTGGGCCCATTTGGGGCCAACTCTGCATGCAAGGATTGGGCTCTGGATGGGCTAACATTGCATACAGGATTGGACTCTGTCTGAGCTGGTCCCAACAGAAATTGATCCCCAGCTGGGCCAGCACTATGTGATGGATGGTGCACAGAATGGGACATCCCTGCCCAGATGGATGGGGTTTGGCCATGCCAGAGCACCACAGCTGGACCAGGTTCCAGTGACTCCAGCCCTGTGCAGAGGGATTGGACAATGGCTGAGCCAGCACCAGGTGCAGGATAAGCCCCACAGACAAGTTCGTGATGTGTGCTGCCGAATTTCACCAAGAATTAAAGTGTGCCTCAGGAAACAAAATTTTAGGAAATGCTGTACAATCACATGGTGTATGTACCTTCCAGAAAGACCTGTCCATGTTTTAGCCCAATAGCCTAGTGTATAGGACAGTCTCCCAGGCTTCTAGGTCTCTCTAATATATATAGCATTTGAATCTGTATTCTCTGCTTCTAAGATAAGATTTTAATCCATTAGGAAACATTTTGACATAATCAACAGGCTTCCTCTAAGAAAAGGTGACCCACTGCAGCTTGCATTATAATCATTGAATAAACCACTGGGAAAGTTTCTGCCCCATGGGGAACAAGAACCCAAGCCCCTTCCCATCCTGGGCAGAAGCCATTTCTCAGTAAAAATCTGCATGCCACAAGTAAGCCTCACTAGCCACCCTGCATACTAGGCAGATTCTTCAACCTTGCATTCTCAAACCTTTCCTTGGCCACACTGAGAGCTAGTCTTAAGCACCAGGGTCTCTTCTGTGTCATCCTTGCAAACACCCCACAACAGCCCCATCATGGTTCAAGACAACAACGCTCCTTGTTCAACACAGGATGAAACCCTGGAACAACACTCTTAACCAAAGAACTCAGGGATGTGCAGGTGTGAGTCACCTCCCTTGGTCTGACAGGTTCTTGTGCACTTCGCTTGTGGGGAAAGCAAGCCGCTGTGGGACGACAGCCCTGAAACCACTAGCACAGTGGAACAGCATGCTACCTTCTCACTTGATTCCAAGGATACCTCCCCTCCTCTGGAAGTCAGTGAGACTATAAAAGGAAGGTTAGGCCATTCATATGGAGACACTGCCCCTCCCTTTTTTCTTTATTTTCTCCAGAGTACATCACCTCACCCAAGTCTGTATAATAAGATTCAGGATAAAATGATCATCTAGGGCACAGGTGCTCACTAGTATACAGGCATACTCCCCAGTGCTTCCTCAGCCTGCCTTGAGGCACCCATAGACACATTTTGTGGTCATCCAGCATACGCTCATATGATACTTGAAGATCTCCCTTGCATCCAAGTAGTGTTTCATGATATAAAAGGCTCAGATCAGTTTTAGGCTAAGACAGTCCTAACCAAGGTTGCAAGAAACAGGAACCACCTGCTTCACCTTTTAAAGCATGCCCCAAGACTGCATGCTGGGGAAAGATTCTGGTTCTTCTTCCTGACTCATTCACAGTTCTTTTATTGCTTTTTTTTTTTTTTTTACCTAAAACTCTGTCTGGACATCTAGCCATCTACCTAACTCTGGCCTTGACTCACGGCTTACACAGAACTTTGACTTATGCTCCCAGCTTACCTCGAACCCTGGACTTGCCTTCTAACTCTGTGACTCAGGGCTTACTGTAAAGCCTGGCTTTGACTGTTGGCTCTCTGTGAAACAGTCTCTAGACTTGCCCTGTTTGCTAGGTGACCTACTTGCACCACATAGGCCATAGCCCCTAAGACATGCTAAGAGATGTGGCAATGGAAACATGTGTACCTAGGCCTAGTCTCTGAGATGTGAGAAGGAGATGGTGACCCCTTTAGAGTTTGTGCTGACAGCAACCTAGACAAAAAATTCCTCCCCTGGTATTGTGGACCTTGCACTACAACCTGGAAGCCACACAAATGAAATTTCCCTACTGGCTAACAAAATCCTGAAGAATACTGGTAAATTGCCTTTGCAGCTGATATACTCTAACCCACTGGTGGTCCCCATGCAGCAAAGAAAGGCCATCCAGGCAAACCTGGGCTTGACCTCTTGCAGAAGCAGCTAAGTGACAGTGCTTTCTGGCTAGTGTGCCAATCAACCTGGACAGCTGGACTGGGTAAGAAACTTCCCATGTAAAATTGGTTGGCAATGGAATGGAGGCTATCAGGGGATCCCAGCTTCCACATGGGAATAGGCATCCCCATGTTAATGCTTTCTTTCTTAGGTGACACACACATCTCACCCTAGGCTTCATGAATTTGTGTCTCTTGCTAGTTGTTGCAGGTCCTCAAAGCTATCCACTCCTGCTGGTCACAGCTTATGTTTTTGTCCCTGAAACAGAGGCATAAAGACTGGAGGTGGTCACAGAGGTGACACCTTCCCTTAGTTCTTGCTCCACATGCATGTAGCTCCCTGTCACAGGGGGCACAGAAAACAAGGGGCGAGTCTTCTCTCCAGTGCCTTCTGCTGCCAGGCCACAACACACCAACTAACAGACTGTCTGGAAGCAAAGCAGAGATAGATGTGCCAAGATGTTCCACAGTGAAGAGAAGGTAAGAACCAGTTCCTCAGAGCACTGCTCTGTGAGAGTCTGGCGGATAAGGAAGTGTGCTGTCATGGACAAGGCAAAGTGAGACCAGCCCTTGCATCATGAAAATGACTAGTCATCCAGTGATAGGAAGCCCTGAGTAAAAAGCTCTCCTGTTGCAATTCATGCATCTTCAGAAGCCCTGAGGGGATCATGACCAAGAGGCATGTTGGGATATCTCTTCACTAGCCACATAGCTGTGTGCAGCATTACAGCAGCAGTGACTCCAGGATATTATCAATCACTTCAGCCAGGAGAGGCCTGTACATTTGTTCAGTACTGGAACATCAAATGTAAATCACGTCAACTCCTTTTCTTTCCAAACCTTCTGACAAGGACTCTGGCTCTGCTAGAGGAGTTGAACAATACACGCTTGCTTCGAGAAAAATCTGAGAAAATGGTGAAACACCTTTGGGTCAGGGATTTTTATAATATAATCACCTGTAAATTGTGTATAGATAAATCAATACTCAAAGTGAGCCAAAACAGATACATCAATCTAAATCTGTCATATTGTGGATTGTAAAATGCTCCTTGCTGAACAAAACATTGTTAACTAATTACACAAGAGATACTTTGTCCTAGAGGCACCCACAAAATATTTAGATTCTCAAATTGATGTTTAGTCCCAGAGTCTGAAAAGTATTTGGTCTGTGTTTCCTAGAGGGGAGGAGCAGTAAAATGAGATATTTATACTGGATCTACAAGCAAATACAACTCCATCACCCTGAAATTTTTTCAGTGGCAACAAAAAGGCAACATGTATTCTTACATTTCATGTCTCTGATAAAGAAAGACAGTTAGAGAGAAAGGAAGCGGGGAGGGAGAGGTAGGAACATAGACAAACAGACTAACCAACCACTCAGTTTACCATCAGTTACTTTTGCTCCTTTTGACTATTTCCTTCTTGAAACAGTCCCTTTAACATCAGTATCCCCATTTCTTAAATAAAACAGTATAGACCTTCAGTGAGAACAACAGAATCTGTTCTCTCTCTACTAAGGGATGGTCATCACATGAACATTTTCTATATGGATGTTCGGTGAGCAGATTCTTCTTTTATTCTTAATCTAGTGGGTGGCAGCCTGGGTGGGAGTAATATAAGAACATAAATAGTTTTAGTTGTGTGTGTGTGTGTGTGTGTGTGTGTAGTATTGGCTTTGGCTAACAGTCTTCAAGGCAAATAATTTCAAAATAGAGAATCTGAGGGTGCCCTTGGCACAGAAGAGGGGGCCTCAAGGAGATCATGGCCCTCCTGCAGGGACCCCGCTGTGACGCATGGAAAACACAGATGCACTCCCTGGAGCAGGCACCAGAAACAAGGATTCCTTCCTCCTAGGTGAGTCCCCATATCATGCCTATGGAAAGGATTATATGAGTATATTCCCAGAGTCATATAAAAAGCAGTATATTCCCCAGAGTCATACTCCTTTTTGCCTTCTCTCATTTGCACTCTGGTCCTTTTCAGCATTGAATTCAGTTCTGTATAGTGGCACAGATTCAGCACAAGGAATGGCAATTCTGCTTTTAGCTTGAATACCATGAAGACTGTAATCCCTTTCCCCAAAAGGTCTCTGTTGTAAGGGATCATGAAAGTATGGATTTGAAATATTTGCCAGATAGGTACATCTAGTTAAATAAAGCCATTTATTCTTCCTGGAAAGGCTTGTAATTTTTAGATTGTATTCCCTTTTTTAATTCTATAATCTAAAGTCCTGCTCATTATAGATTAATCTGAAGGCATGGGTGTTACAATCAAGATTTAAATAACAAGGTAAAACATAATAAAAATGCAATCAGAAGATAGGAATGAGAGAGAATGCCAAATTAAGACGAATGTGTGGTTGTTGTAATTAGTGATTTGTCTTTTAGGATGGGATGAAACAGTTTGACCACATGCCTGAAAAAAACATTATTTGTCCAACTGAGAAATCGGGGGGGGGGGGGAATCCAAAGTGGGGGTGGATCAGGAAAAATTCTGTTTCTTGCAACAAGATTATTAGAACTAGGTGCCTTCAATTTGACAGGTCAACAAATGTGTACAAGGAGCTCTCTGAGCAGATCCAGGTTAGCGATTTGGGCTTTAAATGCGGTTACATTGTGAAATACTTGCACATGAAAACAGCATTTGCTATTTAAGCACCCAAGTTATGTTAGTTCATTGAGAACAAAGTCTCCTAAGGTTCCAGAAAAAGAAGGACGTGACAGCCAATAAAAATGGATTCACTTGAGGTTCATACTTCCTCCTCTTTTGCATAAGCAAGGAGATTTGTATTAAGGATAATTTGAAGCCCCAAGATTACATGGACTTGACTTAGAGCAACATACATCAGGAACAGGATCAAATAGATTCCACAGCTAGCTCTGAAAAACACATTACGGATGGGCAGGACTGTGGGTACATTAACATTTTTAGCGCACAATGTGACAAACCTCAGGGAGACTGATTTTTAGAAAGTGCTGCCTCTAGCAGTTTCTGTCAATCAGGAGCATTAGAGGTTTATGAAGTGAACCATCTGTTTGGAAGATCTTGTCTTATAATATCCTTCCAGGAAAAAAAGAAGAACTATAGATGGTTTGTCTCACATGTTTAACATACAGGGATGAAAAACAGCCAAAAACAGTAGATTGGTTATTGTTTATGTTGAAAATCGCAGACATATCATACACAAAGCTTAGTGTCCCCTCCTTTAACACCCCTATTGTGCTGGGATAATTAGAATGAAGACATGATAGATGTACTGCTGCATAGCTGCAGTAACACAATAGTGAAACAGACTGATTGATACCACCAGTTAGAAGAGAAGAGACTTTGACATTACTTCCTAAAAATGCCAGAATCAGTCTCACTGAACATAACCACACACAATGGGAGATAATGTCCATCTTACCTTCTTCCATATTCTTTTTTTTCCTCTTTATGACTTCTCACAGTGGTTTTGGAGTAGACGCTGTGGGATTTTGTGTATGAAATGACTTTATGGGCAGTGTCTCCAAAAGCATTCTTTTTTGATGGCTCACAAGAGAATGAATACTTGAAAAACCACTGAAGAAGTTTTTTGAATCCAGGTTACTTATGGAAAATACTAAAATGACACTAATTGACTCTATTTTGCTCATGCACTTCAACTGTGAAACTGAATATATGAACTGCAATATAGTTAGATGTCAGTTCCCTGGTCAAGAAGTTCCACAGGGGAATTCTTAGTTATTGCAACTCAGCACTTCTCCTAGAGATAATTTCAGAGTTGATTACTTTGTGCGGAACCCAAGCAAAGTTTCTGATGGATGTGATTAGTAGACTGACCTCAGGTGTACCTACATGTCGCCCTATGATGACATTGTGATGTGCTACATTGCTGTATGGTGTGCTCCCCTGGTATAGTACACCACTAGTGATGTAGTGATGAAATCTAACTGTGAGAAGTGTGTATGGTGCAGGGTGCATAGTGCAGTACTGGCGTTTACTGCACCATGCTTTAGTACTTCCAAAACCAGTATTGCCACACCTCTTAGTTTTCATTTTGGTAGATTAAATAAGCCTATTACTCTCAACCGTCCCTCAGAAGTCATATGCCTCATCACCATAACCATTTCTGTTGTCCTCCACTGGATTGTCTCCAACATGTCCACATCATTTCTGTACTGAGGGGCCTAAAACTGGACATAGTACTCCAGGTGTGGCCTCATTAGTAAAGAATAGAGTGGGCTAATTACTTCTCTTGATCTGCTGGCAGTGGTTCTACTAATGCATCCCAGTATACTGTTAGCCTTTTTAGCAATGAGGCCACACTGGGTGCTTCTACATCTGCCCCTAGGGTGCCATAGTAACTGCTTCATCATTTAGTAGTTCTTTTTTGGATGTACTAAATGATGGTGTAGTAACCATCCATACGGTGCTGCACCAATGCTGCAGTTATTTTTAACCCCTACATCACTGTAGCAACACACTATAATGAGGCATTGCTATGGCGATGTAGTATCATGTGTAGATACGCTCACTATTGACTCATATCCAGCTTACTGTCCAGAGTAACTCCCAAGTCCTTTTCTGCAGAGCTGCTGCTCAGCCAATATCGGCCCCCAGCCTATATTGCTCCATAGGATTGTTCCATCCTAAGTGTAGGGCCTTGCAATTTTCCTTGTTAAATCTTGTGGGAGGGGAGGCAGGAATCCTGCCCAACATGGCTGAGACCCCTCATAATTGCACCTTGGCACTTACCGTAGGAGCAGAGATGAGTGGTAGCTGGGAAGAGACACAGATATGGATGCAGAGACAGATGCAGGATTGGCAGATTCACAGCTGCCTGATTTACGAGAGCTGGGGGTGTGGCTCCTGAGCAGTGCAGGCTGCTCCAAAGGCGGCTGAGGAACCAGCTGGCAGTGAACCAGGGAGAGAGGAGCAGAACACTAGCTGGGAGATGCCAGCTTCAGAGCCGGAAGGCTCCAGCCCCAGCCACCCAGGGACAGAGCCAGCTGTTCACCTGGGGGCCCAAATTGTGGGGCAGAAGGCAGACGTGGGGGGGTCAACAAAGGGAAGGGAGCCCCATTGAGGGGAAGCAACCAGGAGGGACGCTGCTGGGGAGTGACAGGGCTCTGACCAAGAGCTCAGGTATCGTGTCTGAGGGTGGACATTCAAGCCTGCAGCCATCCTCAGACTGCTCCAGAGGGGCAGACCATGCAGGACCATGAGCCCCCATAAGGGGGGGAGAGGTGACACTGGTGAGAAGGACCAGGATGGTGGGACCTCACAGCAGATAGGCTCCAGGGCAAAGACACCAGAAGAACTGGTAAGAATGGGATACAGGGTTGCTCCCAGTACCCATGCCTATTAGAGGAGAGGGGATGCACTAGTGTCCTGAGGAGATGAAAAGGAGCACTGAGAGAGAACGAGGGGGACCGTCTCAGGACCTTCACCGACAGGAGCTGATGTTTTTCAATAAAGTTGCAGTTGACCCCAGCTGGGGCAAGTTTATTTCTTAGAAGAGGAGAAACCGGCCTGAAGACGAGGGGTGGACCCCTGAAGGTTAATGGCCAAGAAGACCAAGCCCTTTCAAGGTGGGCAGTGTGGGAAAGACCTGCGGCGAGTAGCATCTTCCCAGGCCAAAGACATGATAAAGGGGAGGTTTGGAGCCCCATGAAGACACCCCCAGGGTTGCGACCCCTCTGGGCCCCCAACAGGGAACTGCCTCCACACAATAACACCAAAGATGTGGCAGGCAAGAACAGGGCCGTGCCCAGACCATCAAGGTGTCACCAGAGTAGGGTTTCACCCTGATGTTTCTGGGGGGGGCAAGGCACTGACAAAGAGGCCACCAGAGGCTTACAACACCTACCCGCAACAAACCTCATGAGATTTCTTTAGGCCCAATGTTCCAATTTGTCCATGTCTCTCTGAATCTGAGCCCTACCCTTCAGCATATCTACTTCACCCTGCAGCACATTATCTGCAAACTTTCTTAGGGTGCACTCCATCCCGTCTTCCAGATTGTTAATGAAGATATGGAACAAAACCAGCCCTAGGACTTACTCCTGGGCACAACACTAGATACCGACTGCCAACTAGTCTTTGAGCAATTGATCACCATCGGTTGAACCCAATGATCCAGGACTGTTCCTGATCAGCTGCTTCTCCTCCAAGTGCTTAGTAGTGGATTGTTTGAGGAACTGCTCCATTATTTTTCCAGGCACTGAGGTGAGGCTGATAGGTCTGTAGTCCCTGGATCCTCCTCCTTCCCTTTCTTAAAGATGGACACTATATTTGCCCTCTTCCAATCATCCAAGACTGCCCTGTTCACCAGGAGTTTTCAAAGATAACGGCCAATGGCTCTGCAATCACATCAGCCAACTCCCTTAGCACCCTCAAATGCATTGCATCCAGCCCCAAGGACACCCCCAGCTTTTCTAAATAGTCCCTAACCTGATCTTTCACCACTGAGAGATGCTCATCTTCTCCCCAGTCTGTGTTGCCTGGTGCAGTGGTCTGGGAGCTGACCTTGCCTGTGAAGACCAAGGTAAAAAAGTCATTGAATGCTTCAGTCTTTTCCTCCTCATCTGTCAATAGGCTGCCTCCCCCATTCAGTAAGTGACCCACACTTCCCCTGTCCTTCCTCTTGTTGCTAACATATTTGTAGAAACCATTCTTGTTCTCCTTCATGTCCTTTCCTAGCTGTAACTTAAACTGTCCTTTGGCCTTCCTAATTTAATCCCTGCAGGCCTGACTATACAAACAATACTCATACTCTTCCCTAGTCATCTGTCCAAGCTTCCACTTCTTCTAAGCTTCTTTTTTGTGTTTAAGCTCACTGACAAGCTCTCTGTTACTTGAATCGCAGCTGTAAACCAGCGCCTTTGGGGTTGCTGTTATGATGCGGGCTTTGGATTCTTCGATCATAGCCCGCATTTCTCTACGCAGAGCATGCTGGTGGAGGATGGACTTCACCTATTGCCTAAAGGTAAGCATTTCTTTTCTTCTAGGTTGGCTGATCTCGTGCGGCGAGCTTTAAACTAGCTTCGCCAGGGGATGGGCCTGCCAGGAGAGGAGAGGACGCTCTGCCGCTGAGCCAGGTAAGTCGGGCAAGCGTAGGTGGTTGTGGCTTGGGGGAAACAAGTGGAGAGGGAGAGGCGGCAGTGGGTAGCCTTAAATGTCTCTATACAAATGCTCGCAGCATGGGAGGTAAGCAGGAGGAGCTGGCTCTCCTGGTGGCTGTGGAAGACCCAGATTTGGTTGGGCTCATGGAAACCTGG
>JAGPOW010001603.1:1339163-1352003 GCA_030014935.1 Caiman crocodilus | reverse complement strand
AAGCCCCTGACTTGGGAAGAGTAGCCCAAGTGCTGGTATTGGGTCTAGGACCCAGTGGACGAACAGGCCTGTGTTTTCCAAGGTGCACAGGGCCAGAAAGCAAGGATTAATCTGCATGTGCATTTAGTTGCACATCTTCTACCTCAGGCCCTGAAGAAGCTCTTGTACAGTGCCTGTTGTCCAATTGGATTGTCTGGGTATAAGGTTTCTTTCACTACATGTGAAAGCTCTGATATGACTGGCAGATTTTACAATAAGCAGAGACTATTCCCGAGACCTTTCTAAGCTATTTGTCTTGGACAAGGATGGCCTCTGGACCTGGATATCTATTGCAGCAACATGTTCTACCCTTGCCACTGAAAATGATGACTAACTTGTAAAGTTCCTGTTCCACAACCTTGACCTTAACTTAGAAAACCTGGAATTCCAAATGATGTATTTTCAACAGTCTGATTGTATTAGTAGTGTCCTGCAGTTACCTGGATTTTGTTCATTACACCTTACCCAGCTTCATGAGCCATCACCAATTCTCTGCTTGGGGCCAAGCACTACGGAAACTTTGTTGTCCAATAGAGTCTCACTCTCCCAGTTCTCATTAGCTACCCCACTAACATAGCATACAGCACTATTGCAAAAAGTGTAACTTCCAGGAAATAGTTTTTCTAGATCCTTATGGTTAGAGTACTTTGCTGAAATGGAGGAGATATTTGTCAACCTCCCCTGTCTGAGATGGCTCCAAATCAAGGCCTTCCACTCCAGGTACACATACCACAATCATTATGGTGATAGGTAGGTCACGTATAATTTTTTTTAATTTTTTTAAATTTTTTTTGGAAACAAAAGATCTAGGACTTATGTAGAAACTGGCTTTTCAGCAGAGAGCAAGAGAATGAACAAGTTCAGAATGCCCAGTCAGATATCCAAGTGACTTTGTGGCTGTGATGCAAAGTAAATTGGGAGTCTATGGAGTGATTCTGGTGCCTGTAATTACCTCTGAAATGCAGATTTGGGTTTGTTTCTTCTCTACTGCCTAACATCTGCCACATTCCCTATCAGAGGCAAAAAGCAGCCCAGGTCTTGCTTTATTTTCTATAGAATCCCAACCTAGTAGGTATCCTCTCACCACCCAACTTACACTGACAGAGTTCAGGTCACTACACTGGGGAGGAAAAACCATCCATCTTTTGCCAAAAAGCTGAGATGTTAGAGCACCCAGTCAGGAGGCAAGAAATAAGAATACAGGAACACCATCATGCTCAGGAATGAAAACCCCACCTCTCCTCTCCCAGTCTATAGAATAATGACCTCAGCACCACACTTTTGAATCATGAGTAGAGCTAAGAATTTGAAACTGGGGTGATATAGGAGATACACCACATTCAACATGGGTAGCTGAAGCCTTGTTTCCCCCATGAGTAGATTGTGCAAGGCAGCACTGCCGGGGATTATTCTGAGTCCCCAACACAGGTTAGACTTCTTCCCCTATTAACACCCCCTTGCTGACTGTACAGGCATCTTCCCTTCCTTCCCATATCCCCTCCCTCTCTCATGCAAAGTTTAGCTCTTGATGCATGAGTTTGGGACCTGTCACCACTATCCTCAGCTGACCTGGGGGCAGAGAAATCCCCAGGGTTGTTCCACACCAGTTCAGTGAGTGGATGCATGAGATAAAGAACTTTTTCATGAACAGTTGTGGTAAGGCAAGTGCCCCCTTCTAGGTGTTCTTTCTCCCTTCTCAGTCCCCCCAATCTCCTTGTACTGGCCAAGATCAAGTACTTTAAAGGGGGGACCTCCCCCACTGCTGCCAGCCCTGAGCCCAGCACTTATGCAGATACTCCCCACAGCTGCAACCTCCAGTCCAATAGGGGAAACACAATGGGAAAGACGAGGAAGCCAGTCAGTCTGGCACCTTTATAGCTCTTTCACTTACAGCAGCTAAAGTGACAAGTGCTAGGGAGGGAGGCCTGCACCAGAGGTAACAACTGTTCTCTGCTTCTGGTGTTGCTACCACCACCAAGGATCACCACTACCACCACTCCTCACCCTCAGGTTTCAAAGCTCCTCCTCCAAGTGCTTACACAGAGAGGCACATGCTGGAGGCGGGGGTAGGGAAGGAATACAATAGTGCAATGACAACAAAATTCTTCTGTGTAGCATGGCAATCCCCACAGAATATATGGCAAGGACTACAGAAAGAGAAGCCAGTCCCCAGTAACCTGGCACAGCAGCTTCATGCATCTTTTAGCTGGAGTAGGACAGGGACATCCCTGAGGTCAGATGGTAGATATTGAGTCTTCCTTCTGTTTCCCTGATCCCCAGGTAGTAACCTAGGGAGAGGTGGGACATCTGGGGTGTAAGCCATAGGCACTGTGCTTGTGTAGAGGTGCTAGAATACTAGAGAATAGGGCATCAGAGTGATGATAAGAGAGCTGTTCTCATCACAAACTCACCCAGAGCCTGTGAGCTCATCTGGACAGACCCCAGGCAGAATAGCCCTCAGCAGCCTCCTTCCCATCTGCTATGCAGTTACATGCTATTCCATTAGTCTTTCACAGTTGCCAAATTAAGCCTTTTAGTACCATGACCTACTACATGCAGTTAATATGCTGCTCACCTCTCTTACCCCTAGTCACCTGCACTTAGCAAGAGCTTTTTCTCACCACCACTTGCTATCTTAGTGAAGGAATAACTGGCTACTCCTATTACCCCAGATGTCTCTTACAATCCACTGGCATATCCTACCTAATAAGTAAAACCTGAACCAGGAGATGGTATAACAGTCAGAATCAGGACTCAAATACATATTCGGAGCAGGGTTCCAGGAATTGGAGACTTAACCTAAGGGGTTAATAAACGTGGAGAAATCAAAGTACAAAGCCAACCTAGGGTAAGGAGCCAGAAAAGTGAACTGCAGGAAGACCCATGACTGAAATACAGAGGCACTTTACCATAAAGAAGGCTCAAATTCTGGTGAAGTTCCTTAAATCAGCCCCAGAACCAATCAGAGAGGGATGGGGGAGGGCGGGTGCAGCTGGCCTTTATTATTGGTTAAGTGAGGCTGACTCAGGTACACAGGACCAATAGCTAGGAGTTTGATTGTGCTTTAAACACCTGATTTGGTTACTCTGGCTGCAGGATTCCTATTGCATCTCTCACAGGCTGAGGAGTTCCAGTTGTATCTCATCTATATACCCTCCATAGTCTTAACTCAGTTTCTGCTTCCAGGATTCTGCAAGGCATTCAGGTCTGTGGGGCCATGGACAAGTGGAGTGGTGACATGTCTTCTAACTCCATCTTGAGCTGTACCATTGGGCATTGGAGGTTCAGTATCTTGGAGCAAGTTGGCTGGAGGTCGTTGGCTGGAGGTCTCTAAGACATAGAGCTGGAGGTATCTACCTACCCACTACTTTCCTACACTTATACAACCCCAGCTCTTTTGGACCTTGCCACCAACAGGCTTAAGTACTTTGCATACCCTCTTTTGATAACTCATGGTTAACAAGCCTCAGTCTAAACCCACTATAGGAACTTGTGCCCACGGATTCTTTTTTACTTTGAGGACTGAGGGAAACCTATGTAATGTTATCCAAGGGGCAAATCTCATCTGGGATCTCCCCTGCCATTCACAACACACTTGTCTGTAGATTTGGAGCCCCTGCCCTTCAGACTTCCTTACAGCCTGAAGTGCATGCTGACTCCTCAGTGACCTTTGCTCATTTTTCTCACATCTGCAACCCTTTCAACTTTACAATTTTATTGGGAGGGCCTGTGGCTACAAAGATTTGGGTCACCCTGCCCTTTAGACTCAAACACTTCCCAGAGATGACTAAAAAGAGGTCCATGTAGCCCCAAATCCTATGCATGTTCATACTAATGAGATCATGCAGAGAAAAAATATTAAAGTATCATAACAGAATATACATGACATAAGCAGGGTTAGATCTGCATGTTGAGTAGGTCATGGCATCCATTTGTGTTTCTTCATATGCATATATTTATGTACCCTCTTTTGGGTATATCCACCTGTACTCCTCTCCATGTTTGTGTGTTGGGCAATGAACACTTGTTTATTATTTGGGGGTGATGGCATGTGATTGACTGGCTGAAGCTTGTGCATTTTTTGAGCCCTCGTACAAAAGGGACAATCAGGACTAGGTCCTCAACAGGGATGATTGAATACTTTTACAATGAAGGCAAGTGAATAAAGTTTGTTTCCATCAACTGAGGATTGCATTTATATCTTCAAGCTTCTACCCAATTCAAACAGTGTATTAATGATCTCAAGGCAGAATGATGTTCTGCAGGGCAATCATTGAAGTTAATGATGCAAATGCACTGTTGGCTGGATAGGCTGGCTGGGACCGGTACTTCACTGGTTCACTCTGGCAACTCTAATACTCTTTATAAATCTCAGGAACTCAAACTGATTTTCACTCTGGTTCTATGAAAATTAAAGGTTACATGGGGTGCTTACTGTTTCCTTCTCACCCCTCCTTGGGAGACTCAGAAGGCAAGTTGGTGGCAAACTGGGATGTGAACTAAATGCTGAATCAGACCATCCATAACTCCTTTTTTCTTACTATTTTGGGGAGGGATAAAGGGTGTGGGGGAGAGTTTGGTGTGCAAATAGATACATGCATATGCTTGTATATCTTGATGCTTACCTCCCTGTTAGCATAGCCCTGGTGTTCCAACCCGTACCCCCAATTCTAACAAAATTCATTAATCCCAGCCTGCATTTTTCTTCAAAGCTCCATAGGCTGATATTTCTCCACCCCAAATCACAGAGCAGTACCATTATAGCCTGGCTCCATTCACAGCCTGCTTCCCAGCTGTGCCAATATATTGCAACAATGAGTCACAGGGCCCTGCTACACATTCACATTAAAGCTGGAGAGAAACCACCTGTAGATTTGTTAAACAGATTTGTTGCCTTTACCAGAATTTCCCACCTTGAATGGATGTGCCCACTCCTAACTTTTACCCTTCCTCAGCTTACCACTGAGTCTTTGCCTCACAAACCTCCCTGGCTTCTTTCTGTACACAGCTATAATAATTGCCCACCATCCAACCAGTATGTATTAAATGTGTCCCATAACCTTGTCTTCTTGAGCCTTGATCCCAACCCCGAAAACAAGTCATCTTACTACTGGTGAGGCAATGGACTCCATTGGGCCAGCATTCACTCAAACCTAGCTACTCACCATAACACATGAAGCACCACAACATTTGCCATTTCTGCTGTGAGAGGAAGATGAAGGTACTAGACATCATCCAGTGCATTATAAGATCATGGAGAAGTAGGGCTGGAAGGAACCTCATAAGGTCATCTAGTTCAGCCCCCTGATCAAGATAGAATTGTCCCTGACTAATCAACCCAGCCAAGTGTCTGTCTAACCTACTTCTGAAAATTTTGGAGAATAACAAAATTATGTAGCCTTTTCTGCTGCCTGAAAACACCCAGCAAGGCTATTTCTTTACCCCAAACACTTTCAAGAAAGGGTAGGGTGTCAGAGGCAGTCTATTCAGTGTATCCTTTCATTACAAGCTCTTGACCCCTCTCCTGTTTTATCTTTCATTTCTCCTAAATTTCTGTTCTAATCCTGAGCTTATGGCCTTCTCTTACTGGTAGTGCAGAAGAGGTCTATCTTTGGAGGGACCTAATCTCTCCACCTGCCCCTCCCCACAACCATCTTATTCCAAGGCTATAAATATTCTCATCTAGATGTGCCCCCTTATTAGTGGGTGCAAATAAAATGCCACCTCTATATTCCAATTAGAGTTAAAAGCTGTCTAACCTGGTTGATTAAGAATCCTTGTCTGGGCAAGGAAAATATAGTATATATGTTTCAATGCCTAAATTAAGGGTCTTTAGAGATTAAATGGGATCTGAACTAAGGTGTCTATTTGTGTGTGGCTCAAAGTAATGTGTTTCAGGCTACTCAGAAAGATCATAAGAAAACACGGCCCCAAGAAAGGAATCTGAAGTCTCAGGCTAGCTCCCTAATCATCACACCAACCTTGCTTCTGACCTTAGTGGTGATTCAAGCTAATTGTGAAAAAATGAAACTTTCATTAGAAACAAAGTGTAGCATTTTGTTCTTTCCTGGTTGTTTAGATGGCCTTCATGTAGTCATCTACTTAGGACATTTTGGACATATATGTTCAGGTACCCATTTTAACCCTGGATGGGTAACTTAGGAATGTAGATGACTACACTCATATACATACTGGCAGCAATGTGCCAATGTAATGGAGGAGGGTGTTCTCATGTCTTTGGCCAATAGCTGAGTGGTTACATCACTTCCCTGGGAAGTTGGAGACCATGGTTTTAGTTCCTTCTCTTTCACTGTAGGTTTGAACCTCCACCTCTGTGACACCCTATCCCAGTGCTCTAACCACTTTTTTGTGCAACTAATTTTTATCTTAACTCTAGGGACAGTCATAAGAGGTACATGGGGCCTCGAGGAAGAGACCAATCTAAAAGATGTCTGTCTCTGTGATGTGGCTGCTTTCCTGAAAGAAGCATGTCCTGCCTGGATCCTAACTTTGAGACTATAACCAGTGAGGCAAAGACTTTTTTTTTTGCCCTACACTTTTCCCTCCGCTCATTTAGACCAATGATCAATCAATGTAAGAGGGAATGGCTTAACCTGAAGCAGAGTTTTTAGAATACTTCCTGACCTGTGTGTGCAAGTGTGGGAGGCAAGGAACCAGGACTTTAACGGCCAAGTTGGCACAAGGTGGCAGAGCAGCAGCAAAAAGTGGCACTGGAAGAAAAGGTGGGCACTGGGAAAACAACAGTACTGGGGTGGTTGTGCTTTGTAAGTGCATGCCACCAGCACTTAAAGAGACAGAAACCCACACCAGAATTAAAAGGAGCCCAACCCGGAGATACTGGAGGACCAGAAGTGAAATCTGGAAGCCCTGGGAGGGGCAAATAGTGGAAAGCATCCAGCCAGCAGCAAATCCACCAAAGTGGTTCAGAAGAGAAAAATTACTTATACTCAGCTTAGTTCTGGCCATTGGGGACAGAAGATTGGGACCTTGACTGGAGATGCTGAATCGAGAAAAGAAGAGAGAAAAGAACTGTGAGTACAGTAGACTAAAGTGGACCACAAGGGACAGTTATTATGGCAAACCCTAAAATTTTTTGCCAGGCAAGGACCAGAGATGTCCAACTATGAGCTAGAGGACTGTAAAGAGGGACTAAGCCAAGATATTTTGAGTTTCATATTTTTTTTTTATGCATGTTATTTACCTCAGAAGGCATGATACGCAAGCATAGCCTATGTACCCATAATATCTTTTGGAGTACCCACAGGGAATGAGACCTCCTTCCAAAGTGGATAGAAGATAAAGTCATGGCAGGTGAGAGTCGTTTGCCCTTACCCCAGTTCCATTTGTAAGACTCTAGAAGCCAGCTTTCCACTCTCAAAAGAACTGAGACTGTGAAAGGCCCCATGGACACATTAAGACAAGCCTCACAGAATAGGTATGGGCACTTCCACACAGTGACATGGTGTTATGTTTATTTTTTAGGCAATAGGCAAGGTGTGTGTGTGGGTGGAGGGTGGGGTAGGAAAACCTGGGTGTCTAACTTTACTGGCAAGTGGATCAGGTTTTCAGCTACAGAGTCTACAGTATGGGAAGGCTCTTCTCTTCCTAAGATTATATCACCTGCTAGGTATGAGTTTAAGACTCAAAGGCTATCCATAATGAAGCCTAACCAAGGTGCAAAAGGTTGGCTTTCCTTTGCCTAGGCCTCTGGTGGGGTTTGTTCCAGTAGGTGATAATTATAAAACATAAAATATATTTGATGATTAGTTGTGGACATTTTGTCACTTAAAAAAAAAGAAACCATTCAATCATGGCTGTTTTTTTTTTTACAAAAAAACTCATGTACAGAGGAATCAGACCCTGGTTGGGCCAGCACCACATATAAGATCAGGCCTACAGATATCTGAGTGAAGGGTATTGCCAATTTTAATCCACAGTAACAATGTGCCCCAGGAATCTAGATTTTGGAAATGCTGTAGAATCACCGTGTGTGTGAACCTTCCAGATATACTTGCCTGCATTTTATCCCAATAGGTTAGTGTTTAGGACACTTTTCCAGAGAGCAGAAGGCCTGGTTCTAGGTCATTCAAACCCACAAGGAGTTTGAATCTGCATCCTCTGCTTCTTAGAAAAACACTTAATCTGCCAAGACACATTTAGGCGTAATCAAGAGCCTTCCTCTAAGAAAAAATTGGCCCACTGCAAACTGAATTTATATTCATTGGATAAACCTAATCGGATAGTTTCTGTCCAATGGGGAGCCAGAGCCCAAATGAGAATGTAGGGTCTCTTCCAATCTGGGGCAGAAGCCATTTCATTGATCAATGGTCCTTCATAGTGTGCTCATCCTTGTGATTCAACCTAGCTCCTTCTCTTGGAGACATTCAGAAGATGACCCCTGATATCTCCATGAGATATTATGTCGCTGTAGATATGAGATATGGTGATGGAGCTCATCCCTACAGTGACAAAGCAATGGTGGGTACCAACAGTGATGCCAACACTACTGCAGGGTAACAACAAGCTACTGTGCAGTAGCTCATTTCTGCTGTGCAGCAGGGTCAGAAATTACCCATGTACCACCAGGACTGCGCAGTAATGGCAAATACTGCACATTTAGACACACATGTAGACATGCCCCCTAACATCAGGCCTGTGCATAACCTGCCTCTGTTCCATTATACTTGGACCACACTTTCTACTACATAAATCCCATACCTGAGTACAAACTATTAGGGTGACAATATATGGATTTTTGGGGGAGCATTGAATCTGCAGCTGATTAATGGGGGTCTGACTTGATGATCTATTGAGGTCCCTTCCGACCCTAGCATCTATGAATCTATGAAAAAAAAGGCATAATCTGTGGCCTAGCCGAGCCACTGATTAGCCATTTGCTTATACTAAGTAACCATCTTAACTGTCAACCATTTTCTGAGGAAAAAGCAGCAAGTGAATCTGTGTGAGTGTGTATGCTGTGAATGAGGTGATATTTTAGGAATGTGGAAGATGGTACAACATGAGACAGAAAACAAGACTGGAATGTGAAAAACAACATGTGATTGCTAACAGAATCCAAGATGAACATATGCCAAAAGGTGAATGGTGATTGGTGAAGAAGCTGCCAGAAGCTTCAAGGTTTTGGTCAAAGTCCTCCCATTGACTGAAGAAGAGAAGTCAAGGTCTTAGACATGCACTTATAAGAAAAGACATGTAAATGAATGAAATGCATAGGCAATCCCATGCTAATAAAGCAAACAGTAAACAGAGGTAGAGCTTGAGATGGGAGGAGAAATGGGTGGAACAAAGGGAGGGACAGAGGTGGAGTGAATGTTAATGAGTATAAACCAAAGTTTATAAATGTGGAAGAAAACTATTGTTCAGTGCAGGTCTCCTGGTTCACAGGCTGTGTGTCTGTGAGAGACCCTTGTCCGAAGCTGTCTCCTTTCTGAATAAAACTGCTGTGAGCAATGTGTGCTGGTGTTTGCTCCCTGTTTGCTCTGGCTAATGAGAAACAGGATCCATGGGCAATTGGATTGTTGTCTCCTTAGTCATTGGGTGCCACATGGATTTGGGGTTTAACACAAACTATCATGCCACAGGCAAGTTGTAATTAGCCGTCCTGTTCCTGTATACCATCCATAAGCATCAACGTCCCAGGTTCAAATATTTCCTGTTCTGCTTTGGCCATACTGGGAGCTGTTCCTAAGTACCAGGGTCTATTTCAATACATCCCAGCAAACATGTGCCTACAGGACTGCCTTTGTGCAGAGCAAAAAAGCATATTGTCCAATAGTGGATAGGATTCTGGAACAACACCCTTACCAAAGAACTTGTTGATGTATACTTGGGAGCCACACCCCTTGGCTTCACAGCTTTTTGGGCACTGTATAATGTGGGGAAACAGGGATCTATGGGGCTCTAGCCCTGAAACCACTCACACAATCTAATGCCATGCTGCCTTCTCACTTGACCCCAAGGACTCCGCCCCTCATTTGGAAGTCAAGAGTCTATGAAAGGAAGATTAGCCCACTTGTGGGTTACTTGCATGGATCACACTTCCTCTCCATTTTTCCTTCTTTTTCTCCAGATCACATGACCTCACTTCAGGTCTACATAACAACATGAAGACTAAAATGATAATGAAGCAGAGCCACTGTCTAATATCTAGCCTCACACTTCAGTGCCCTAGATCCTATCTTGAAGTGTCCAGAGGCACAGTCTGTGGTCATCCAGCTGCTGGTCACCTGGTATTTAAAGAGCTTTCTGGCATCCAAGAAGTGCTTCATGATGCACTGTAATGAGCACACATGCAAGCATCAGTCCCAGATGACCCCAACTGAGACTGCAGCAAACAGGATCCACCTGCTCCACCCTTTAAAGCATGCCCCAAAATAACAGTAATCTGTCTGGACAAAGGCACTAGTTCTTCATAGTTTCATAGTTGGTAGAGTCGAAAGGTTGCTGGGATCACGTGACCTTAGCTAAGTGGTTGTCTAGCCTCCTTTTGAAGACCCCCCAGGGAAGGGGCAAGCACCACTTCCCTTGGAAGTTGGTTCCAGCTCCTAGCCATCCTAATCACCCTGACTTGTTCTTGTTCTTGACCACTTCTCAGTTTTTTGATTCCCTTTTGATCTAAAACTCTGGCTGGAAATCTAGCTTTCTGAACTCTGGCCTTGACTTAAGGTTTACCCTGAGCTTTGATAAAAGCTCACAGCTTACCATGAACCTTGGACTTTCCTTCTCACTGTGTGACTTGGGACTTACTGTGAACCCCAGCTTTGACTCCTTCCTTTATGTGCATGCAGCTCTAGACTTATTCTGTTACTAGGTGAACAAACTGTCCCTAATACAAGAGGCAAGGGAGGCATGAGTAGGTAGGCCTGGTCTCTGAGAAAGGAGGAGATCTAAATTTCAGATTTTATGCTAGTATCACCAGGGGCAAAGACCCAGTATTATGGATGTTGTACTACAATCTGGAGGCCACATAGGTGAAGTTAATATCCTGAAGCAGATCAAGAAGCCTTTTCAGCTACTGTACTCTAAGCCATTGATGGCCCCCATGAAGTAAAGAAAAGTCCAGGCTGACTTGGCTCTGATCTCCTGCAGAAGCAGCTTAGTGCCAGTGCTTTCTGGATGGTATTGAAATCTTCTTGGACAGCTGCTCTGGGTAAGGAATGCCCCATGTCAAACTGGCTTGCAATGGAACAAAGGCTAACAGGGGATCTCAGCTTCCAGATGGGAATAGGTATCCACTTTTCATGTCCACAGGCATCCCCATATTAGTGCTTTGGTGACACATCTATCTTATCACAGGCTTTCTGAATTGCTTTGGCTGCTGCTCAGTGTTCCAGTTCCTCAAGACTATCCACTCCTACTAATCACTGCTTATGTGTCTGACTCTGAAAAAGATGCTGAAATACTGGAAGTGGTCACAGAGGTGAAACCTTCACTAAATCCTTGCTCCATGGGCATGTAGCTCCCTGACAGAAAGGGCACATGGAACAATCTGAAAAGTCTTCTCTCAAATGCCTCTTGCTTCCAGGCCACAACACACCAGCTAACAGACATGCAGAAGCAAAGCATCACCAGGTGTGTCAAAGTGTTCCACTGCGAAAAGGAAGTAAGAGCCAGCACCTCACAATACTATTCCATGGGAGATTAGAGGGTAAAGAAGTGGTATAGGTCCTCCTATGCTCTTGCAGTGGAGTCAAAATGTGAGACCAACCCTTCTATCAGGAAAATGCCCAATCACCTGAATAGAAATCTATGCTGTTGCCATTCATGTGTCTTCAGAAGCCTCTAGGTCATCATGGCCAAGAAGCATTCTAGGATGTCTATTTAGTAGCCACATTACTGTGCAGCATTGCAGCAGAAGTGACTCCTGGACATTATGAATCATTGAAATTGGGAAAGGCATGTACATTTTTACAGTATGAGAACATCATATATGAAGCACTTTGACAGCTTGTCTGTTCAAACCTTCAGACAAAAAGACTGAGCCTCTAATGGAACTGACAAATAAATGGTTACTTTGAAAACTGGAAAATTGGAGAAAGTGGGGAATGCCTTTGGGTTTTTATAACACAATCACCTTTCAATTATCTACAGATAAATCAATATTCAAAGTAAGTCAGAACAAATATGTCAATCTAAGTGTGTCATATTCTGACTTGTTTAATGGCCCATTGGTGAGGAAAACAATCACAGACAATTACACAAAAGATACTTTTTTCACAGAGGTACCCAGAAAATATTTAGACTCTCAAATTCACATTTATTCTCACAGCCTGGAAAATCTTGGCTCTGACTCCTAGAGGGGAGGAGCAGTACAAGGAGGAATGTATATGAATATAGAAACAAACAATGCTCCATCACCTTGAGATTTTTTTTCTGAGTAGAGAGTAGCTTGTATTCTTGTGTTCCCTGTCAGAGAGAAAGAGAGAGAGATAGGAAGAAAGGAATTTGGAGGAAGAAGTATAAAGACAGACAAACTAAAAAACCACTGAATTTACTATATGCTATTCATTCTCCTTTTGACTACATCCTTTTAAAACAATCCCTCTAACATCAGCAGTATCATTCCTTGCATAAAGCAGTGTAAAAGGTGAGTGAAAGCATAGTATCATAGTATCTAGGGTCAGAAGGGGCCTAAAGCAGGCCATCTAGTCTCACCACCCACCAATGGCAGGAACGAGTGCCAGGGTCACAGGACCCCAGCCAAGTAGCTATCTAATCTACTCTTAAAGCTGCCCAATGTAGGAGCAAGAACAACTTCCC
>JAGPOW010001603.1:1325316-1339063 GCA_030014935.1 Caiman crocodilus | reverse complement strand
CATCAATCTAAATCTATCATATTTTGGCTTGCAAAATGGCCCATTACTCTTAGCTAATTATACAACAGCTACTGGGTCCCTGGGGTACACAAAGTATATTTAGATTCTCAAATTAATGTTAAGTCTCAGAGCTTGGAAAATGATGAGTCTTTTTTCCTAGTGGCGAGCAGCAGTAAAAGGAGATATTTATATTGGATGTACAAACAAGAAATACTTCATCACCTTGAGCTTTTTTCAGGGTAAAGGGTAGTTTATATTCTTGTGTTCCATGTTTGTGAGAAAGAGAGAGAGGGACAAGAGCAGTGGGAGGTAAGAAGGCAGACAAACAGATGATCAAACAACTGAGTTTACTATGTGGTACTCAGTCTTATTTTGACTATTTCCTTCTTAAAACAGACCCTATAACATCAACAGCCCCATTTCTTGAATAAAGCAGTGTAAAACTTCACTGACATCAGAATTTGTTCTCCCTCTCTCTGTCTGCTAATGGACAGACATCACATGAACATTTCTCTATGGATTTTCGGTAAGTGGAATTATATATATATTTTTTAATCTATTGGGTGCAAGTCTGGGTGGGGTTGATATAAGACTAAATTCATATGCATGAATACATTTTTGTGTCTGCTTATACATATACATACACACATACACAAATCAACAAGTGTGTGAATGTGTGTCATTTGAAACAGAAAATGTAACAAAACTTACTGGAAAGGCCTTATGTTGAATAATGTACATAATTCTTTTTACCACTCTTTAAGAAAAAAAAAAACAATTCAAACTATAATAGATGTCAAGAAGGGTAATCAGGATTACCAGGGGTTTAGTCCAAAATAATTTGTCTTGCCTATCCTGGGATACAAGGGGTGTAACATGAAAAAGGAGATTTTCAGCAAGTATATCTGGGAGGAGAGGGGGAAAGGCAGCTATAAAAGGTTTTTTTTCTGGAAGTATAGTGTAAGAATAAGAAAAAACAAAGCTGTATGACCTGTCCATAAATTCCTATAGGCTGATCATTAGAGAGGGAATAATTAATAGGTGTGTACAAAATATATTGGGCTGGATTTGATAATGCTTGTGCCTCTCCCAGTGATATGTCCAGGGGACCAGATACACAAAAAAACGGATGTGCCTTAATCTAAAATCAGGTGAAATGCAGGTACCTACATCCAAAATTGCAATTGTGAATGTCTGTATTACCTGCAACCTAACCCTAGATGTACCTAGACCCTATGGGCATTTCTAGGTTTGAATTTCAAGTTTCCCAAGTGCCTAGAACTTAACCCCTGTGTTAGATCAGGACAGCCCTAGGTTACTGTCAGGGTTCAAAGAAGATGTGTTTGTCTGTCTAGGAGATGTGAGAAGCCTAATCTTGTGGTTGTTATCACAGCATGCTTAGTGAACACAAACTTGTTTTAAAACTTGCTTGGTGGTGATATTAGTTCCACCTTCCTTTCTATTAGCTGCTCAGTGTTTAACACACCTGTCAAGCATATAAGGCTCTGGTATTAAATTTTCTTGTCCGCCTAAAGGGGCTCAAACTCACACACCACAGGAGACCACTCAAAATACCAAAGGCATGAGGCTGAAGCCTAGCGTAACATTCTCTTCTTTTCTGGATGCCTAGATTTGGTTGTGTCCATGATGGTTTCAGTCCCCAAAATGCCACTTTAGCAAGGGGGTGATATTTTATTTCTGGCTAAGTAGGAAGGCATCCATGTGCACAGGGATACACACCACAGTGATAGCTATCAGCTGTGCATAAGCAGCCTTTCTGGAACTTAAATGACCCAATCCTTTTACCTAGGAACCAGGAAATTAATCTAGTTCCACTCTAGCATACAGGCTTTAATTTTGCTGTGGGTGGCTCCTCAGTTCTGGACTGAAAGGTCATTGCTGACCTGTCTTTTTTTTCCCCCCTGAAGATAGTTTAATGATAAACACACAAGTACTCCTTGGGGCAGGCACCAGAAACAAGGATTCCTACCTCCTAAATTAATCTCCATATTGTGTCTGTCAGACTACCTTTTGTGTTCTCTCATTTGCTCTCTCTCATCCTTTTTACAGTGAGTTCTGTTCTGCTTAGTGGCACAGACTCAACAGAAGGGATGGGACCTTTTCTGTCAGTTTGAATACCATGAACAGTGTAGCCCTTGTTCCCAAAAAGTTTGTGTTGTAAGGGAACTGGAAAGTGTGGATTTAAAATGGTTGACAAATATCCATGGGTAATGAATAACTGCTAATCAGGGTTGGTCAAAGAAAGAAATGTATTTTTTTTTTCTGGAAAGGTATGTAATTTTGATAGTTTTCTTTTTGTTTCAGCCTTCTGTCATTTTCTGTTTTTTTCCACCCCAATTTTGTTTTAACTATCTCTTATTTTAAATTGAATTGCATGTCACTTTTCTGGTAAAACTAGTTGGCAGATTTCCAGTGGGTTCACTGGGGTCACCTAACCTCCATTGTCTTCTTGCCGAGTGTGGGGGAGAGCTGGACCTGATGATCTGCAAGGTCCCTTCCAGCTCCTAACAATCTATGAATCTATGAGACATTAGCAGCATGAGAGACTGGTGCTGCCTTAGTCAGGGGGGTATGAGCCCCCCACAGTGACCAGTCAGCAACCGGAGCTGATCGTACCCTCCCAATAGCTGATCATGCCAACCAGAATGGTGTCCCCCACAGCTGATCGTGCTGGCCAAGAAGCAGCCAAAGCACTCCCACTCCGCAGCCAGTGCACTGATGGTCCTGCCTACCCCACTGCCCATCACCTGCCCAGGGAGCGTGACCTGTCAGGAGGTTCACCAGCACTCTCAGGGGGTGCACGTGTACCACTGTGTGCCCCCATACACATTGCCACTGATTAGCAGGTTGTGTAAGTCCCCAAGAACTCTCTATACAGTGGGTCTGCCCACAAGCCTTGCCTTGAAAAAGTCAGGCATCTTAGAGCTTCTAGGTTCCCTGCCAGAGAAAAGGAACTTGGACCCTGGAAAGGCTAAATGAAGCACCATGACTATTTAGCCAGTGATCAGTATATAGGCATTGGTAAATGTGGGTGTAAAATATTCTGACTTGCACCAAAACTAAATTTCTGAAAAGTGAAATTTCCTCTGAACTGCAAAGCTGCTTCTCAATCAGTTTGGTTATTCAAGCTAAACAGCTGGCTTTAAAAAGTTAATGTAGTCCATATAGTACTGTATGTCTGTACTTAATTATCTTTTATGGGAATTCCTATTGCTGTCACTGTCTTAACAAATATTTTTGTCTTCTTACAGGTCACGACCCGGGAATGGAAAATCAAACTATTGCGAATGAGTTTATTCTCTTGGGACTTTCTAGTGACGCACAACTCCAAATTTTACTGTTCTTTGTGTTTTTGGTGATATACCTAATCACCCTAGTGGGAAATGCAGTTGTCATGCTGGTGATAAAAGCTGATTCTCACCTTCACACCGCCAGGTATTTATTCCTGTTTCACCTGTCCTTTGTTGATATCTGCTATTCCTCAGCCGTTATCCCAATGATGCTGGTGAACTTTCTAAGAAAGCATAAAATTATTTCTGTCACTGGTTGTTTTACCCAAATGTTCTTCATCTTTCTCTCAGCTACTTCTGAAGCATTTGTGCTCTCAGTAATGGCTTATGACCGTTATGTTGCCATATGTAACCCCCTGCATTATGTGAGGCTATGAACAAAAATGTGTGCAGGCAGCTAGTGGGTGCTTCCTGGACAGTAAGTCTTATGCATTCAATTCTCAATACAGTTCCTGTATTAAAGTTGCACTTCTGTGGGCCCAATGAAATTGGGCATTTTAGCTGTGAGCTCCCCTTACTACTAACACTGTCCTGCACAGAGACAATTGCCAACAAAATATCTCTTCTTTCTTCTGGTGTCATCTTTGGTGTTTGCACTTTCCTCCTCGTGTTTTTTTCTTACTTCCATATAATCTCCACCTTCCTGAGGATACGCTCTACAAAGGGTAGACATAAAGCCTTCTCCACCTGCAGCTCCCACCTTATTGTAGTGGGTTTATTTTACACAACAACTCTTTTTCAGTACTTGAAACCCAACTCCATTTCTTCAGTGATCCTCACTGAAGTATTTTCCATCCAGTACATCATCTTAACCCCTATGTTAAACCCTCTCATTTATAGCCTGAAGAATAAAGAAGTGAAAACAGACATGGGCAGGATTTTTTTTAAAAAACAATAAAGTTATCAACTGACATAAAAAAATACAACTGTAAATAGTAAAATTCAGTGTTTTTTTATTGAAAATAAATATTATCAAAAATAAGAAGTATGGAAAACAACCTAGATGATATTAGAACAAAAACACCAAGGATATTTATTCTCATAATATCCTGATATCTATCTCCCACTACACTGAATGAAGAAAACATTGCATGAGGCAAGTGTTTTAGCTGCCTTAAAACATTATGTAGATGAAGTCAAGGTATGTCAGTTAAGCTTGGGTTCCTCTTGAATTTTAGCCTATTTTGATGGCAATTTGATTTATAATTATTTTAAAATACATTATTATAGATCCCATAATATATTTATCCAGTGGTTTAGTAAAAGGATTTTCTTCTCTGAAGGGGACTCAGAAATGTAGGGGATGAATTTTTCTTGACCTAAAATTGATTGTAAGCACTTTACTCCTGAGGTCCTTGATGAACCATATTGAATATTCTATCACGCTTGAATTTTTGCAAATAAAGCAAATGACAGATAGAGAGCACAAAGCAAGGTAGGTGAAAGCCAACTGTAGCAAGACGATGGCAAAAGTCATAGTGGTGCCTCCTGCTATCCACCAAACTCCTGCTTGCTTGGCCCCAGGGACCTTCTCCTTCTGTTACCTGTCATGTCTTCGACATTATTTCTGGAGGCATAAATGTTGGGAGACTACCCAGGCCCCTTGGGAATCTCTTGTCTAGTACTTGGCCTTTGTCACTCTCTCTCAGTGGGTTTGTCTACATGTGTATTAAAATCCACCTAAACTTTGCTTAAGGCACAGTAAGGCAATTTAGGTGCATGTCTACACCTGGATGCACTAATGTATATTAAACCACATTAAAATTTAGGCATGAAGAGTTAATTCACATAACCTTAAATAACCATTTTTAAGATGCATTAAGATATCGATACGTGGCCTTAATGCACTTTAAAAAATGTAGATTTTAGGCTAAGCCCACTTAAAAGAGGTATGTATAGACACGGCCAGTATTTCTCAATATGAAATTACTTAAGCACTACATCTAAGGCCTCCAACCAACTCTACAGCTATACCCATGCCTTGCAGGTGTTACCGTCCAGTCACTTTCCCTTGTTGGGTACTTGGCTTCCTCGGTGTCCACCCCTCCATTCTTGCTGGTCCCTTTTGTTCAGGCCTACTGCACTGGACCTTAGCTTATTAGGTATCATCCCTTACCTTGTCCTTCCTTAACTTAGGTCTCACCTGTAATCTCACCCTCTAGGACAGAATTAGCAGAGCTTATTGCAAGACCCATGGCATGGCTTTATGAACACTCATGGTGCTCTGGCGAGGTGCCAGAGGACTGGAAAAGAGCCAGTGTGGTTCCCATTTTCAAAAAAGGGAGGGAGGAGGATCCAGGAAACTATAGGCCAGTTAGTCTTACCTTGATCCTGAGTAAGTTTTTTGAAAGAATTATCATGGTGCATGTCCACGAGGGGCCAGCATGGGAGATTATGTTTAGGGGCAACCAACATGGGTTCATTAGAGGCAGGTCCTCTCAGACCAACCTGATGGCCTTCTATGACCAGGTCACAAAATCCTTAGACAAAGGGGTAGCAGTGGATGTAATCTTTCTGGACTTCAGGAAGGCCTTCAACACTGTCTCTCATTCCATTCTCATTAAAAAAATAGGGGACTATGGCATAGACACGTACGCAGTCAAAAGGGTCGCTAATTGGCTGGAGGGCTGCACCCAGAGAGTGGTGGTGGATGGGTCATTTTTGACCTGAAGGGATGTGGGCAGTGGGGTCCCCCAGGGCTCAGTCCTCGGACGGTGTTCAACACCTTCATCAGTGACTTGGACAAGGGGGTAAAAAGCACCATGTTCAAATTTCCTGATGACAATAAGATGTGAGGGGATGTGGGCAAGCTAGAAGGGAGGAATAGCCTGCAATTGGACCTAGACAGGTTACAGAGGTGGGCAGATGGGTTTCAACACTGACAAGTGCAATGTGCTGCACTTGGGGAGGAAGAACCAGTAGCAGACCTACAGGCTGGGGAACTCCCTTCTTGTCAGTGCAGAGGCAGAAAAGGATCTTGGAATCATTATTGATGCCAAAATGAACATGGGCTGTGGGGACGCGGTCCCACAGTGTGGGGACATGGTTAGGAAGGCCAACCACACCTTGTCATGCATCCACAGATGCATCTTGAGCAGGTCAAGGAGGTGATCCTCCTCCTTTGTATGGCATTGTTCAGGCTGCAGTTGGAGTACTGCATCCAGTTCTGGGCACTGCACTTGAGGAGGGATACAGACAGCATGGAGAGGGTCCAGAGGAGGGCCACCTGCATGATCAGGGGGAGCAGTGCAGGCTTTACAAGGTGAGGCTAAGGGACCTGAACCTGTTCAGCCTCCACAAGATAAGGCTGAGGGGGCATCTAGTGGCCATTTACAAACTAGTCAGAGGGGACCAGAAGGCACTGGGGAAGTCCCTGTTCTCCCTGAGCACTACCAGGAGTGACTAAAAATAATGATCACAAGCTGGCATAGGGTAGATTCAGACTAGACATCAGAGGTGCTACTTCATAGTCAGGGAGGCTAGGATCTGGAACCAACCTCCAAGTGAAGTGGTGCTGGCTCCTACTCTGGCGGTCTTTAAGAGGAGGTTAGACCTTGCTGAGGTGTTCACCTTGCTGAGGTTGTTTGACCCCAGTACTTTTTCCTGCCAAGGAAGGGGGTCAGATTTGATGATCTGCTCAGGTCCCTTCTGACACTACCAACTATGAAACTATGAAACTGTCGAAGTAGGCCATTGGCCTCTTTCTCTTTGTGTTTTACTACTGTAATACATCGATTCAACTAGTACTTTAGAGACACAGTTGGGGGCTATTTAAACAAGGTTGTTTGAAATAAAGTAAATTAGCATGGGTAGACTGTGTGGAAGATAACTATATGTGTTTGAGATCCAGACAGAATACAGTGAACAAGGCCCAGAGCAGAAATTCACATCCTTAAATTAGTTTCATAGTTGATAGGGTCAGAAGTGACCTGAGCAGATCATCAATTCTGACCTCCTGTCATGGAAGGAAAGAATGTTGGGGTCAAAAAACACTGTGCCTATATAGCCTCCTCTTAAAGACCCCCTGGGGCAAGTGTGAGTACCACTTCCTTTGGAAGCTGGTTCCAAGTCCTAGCCACCCTGACTGTGAAGTAGTGACTCCTGATATCTAGCCTGAATATACTCTCCTAGTCTTCTGTTTTAAATCCCATTCATCATTTATAAACATGTGGGCTAGTTCCTGCATGGTGAACATCCCTGCACCTCAATCGAAGTCAAGGATGTATAAAAAACAAGGATCTGGTTCCATTGCTTGTAATGAGTAAGGTTGATTTAGATATGGAACCTTAACTGTATTGCAGCTACATTAAATGATCACATTTAGAGATATATTCAATATGCAAGAATGGATCTACAGCAAACCCTGGAACATATGGTGTACTATGATACTAAGACACCACTTGTCTTGAAGTGTGGGTGGAGGGATGTGGCAAAATAAAATTAAATAAAATTAAATTAAATAAAATAAAATAAAATAAGTGAAAGAGTGAGAGAAAGAAGAAAAAAAATCTCTGTTTCCCCCTCTTCCTCCTTTATATCAGCCTGGCCTCCATGCAACTTGGCTGAAAAAGGACAGGACCTACCTTCACCCCCTGGACAGTGGGAGAAAGGAGCAGTGGCAGACTGAGGTTGGGGTGGGTGCGTCTGAGCACAGGTAAGGAGGAGAGGAGGACATTCTAACATTCTTCAGGGACTTAAGGCCATGTGGTCAGAAATGAAGGGCATCTGAGCCACTCTTCCCCTTTGATCTATTCTTGATATCCTTCCCTTTTTTCTTGATGCGAGACTTAGTTCTACCTGCTATATAGAGGTTTTGTATAGCACCTATGAACATATGCACAACTCTTGTACATAGAGGACAGCACCACCTCCTTTCTGGTGACCTTCATTCTTGAATAATAACAACCATCCATGATAGTATTCCAGCCTTGTGAACTATGCATGTATATACTAGGATTTCATTCTTTCTGCATAGTACCCTTGTATTTCATGTTACTCTAAGCATGTTAGATGACTAACCAGTTGTCTTCTTAATTTCCTTCTGATAATATATTTAAGGCTTTCCATGTAGACTCTTGCTTCTTGGCTTTTATCTGGGACACTTAGCTCTTTACTTTTCTCCAGGCCTTTGCCTCCATACTTTGTGGGACCCTAGTTTAAAGAGCTCCTATGTTAGGGAGCTGAGGCCAAATGAAGTCAAAGTATTTAAGTGTAAAGGGCCAGGTGCACCTGTTTGTGTTCTCCCACCCTTCCTTCCAAAGTTATGTTTATAAGGCTACAAATGCTACAGGAGAGCTAGGCAAAATTGCCAAGGGCTGGCCCCTGCCATGACCCATATCAAAATTTACAGTGAAGTTACTTTTTATGTCCAGGTCTACAATGGAGTGACCTGCTGAAAGAAGAGAACATGGAAAACTTTGGGCAGGAGTTATCCTTGGGATACCAACCCACTGGGAGAAAGAGAAAAGTACCTCTGCTCTGTGGTTAGCAGGTTGTGTCCTGTTATTTACAAGCTTCTAAAAAACCCCTAAAACTCCTGAAATACCTGTGGGTATAGTCTTCCTCTTGGATTCTGCATGCCCCACTTTAGCAGGAGCCCTTAATGTTAATGAGGATCACACTGGCATAGTTCCCAGTTAAACACAGGTTGAAATGGGGGTTGAGTAAGGCTAGATTAACTACTAGTCCCACCCTCTTTCCAATCCTTGTGGGAAGGCACAAAAAGCCATTCAGAGAAAAGTGCTAGACTTGCAACTCCCTAGCACAGCTGCTAGAAAAAAGGAAAGGCTGCAGTCTAATAGCTCTGTCTCCTACACCAGTCCAAGTGGAAAGTGTTGGGGATGGAGGCCTACACCAGACATGACCACAATTCTTTGCTCCTGGGTTAATACAACACTACTGCCACTCCTTACCCCACAGGGTGCTTTCATGCAGGGGCCCATCCTGGAGGGATGGGGAACAAGACAGATTTGGAAGTAATAGAGTGATGCAATGATAGCATGCTTCCTCCATGTAGCATGGCAAGCTCCCCACTTTCCCCCCACAGAAAAGATGCCAGAGCTGGCAGGGAGAGGCACAAGGCACAGCAATTCCCAGTCAGCCAGCCAGGCACCAGGTACAGCAGCTCCAGACATCCTGCAGCTGGAGCAGCACAGGGGCATCCCAGTGCTCAGAAAGCATCACCTGCAGTTACCCTTCTGTCCTTCTGGTCCCAAGGAAGCAATGTAGTGAGGAGGGAGGGGCATATGGATGACAAGCCCTGAGCACTGATCATCAGTAGAAGTGCAAGTGTGTGTGTGGGGCAGGGGGGGAAGAGCATCAAAAGTGTTGGTAGTGGCAGCCCAAAGCCTGTGATATCTATCTAGGAAGACCTCAGGAAGATTACCTCTCAGTAGCCTGAATCCCCCATATGCTGTAAAATAATATGCTATTGTATTCACTTTCAAGAGCATCCAAATTATGCCTTTCAGACACAGGATCTACTACATGTAGTTAAGATGCTGTTCACACCTATATCTACAATCACAAAAAGCCCTTCCCCACCAACCTTTGGTATCTATAGTGCATGAATAATTAGTTACTCCTAGTAAGAGCTGCTTCTCTTACCCCAAGGGTCTCTCTTGCTCTGCTGGGATGTCCAGCCTAGTGAGTAAATTATGGAGCAGCAGCAGGGATAGGAGTGAGAAGCCAAAAGTCAGGACACAAATAAAAAAACAAAATCAGGATCCAGGAATCAGAAAGCTTGTTGTCAAAGCTAATGGGACCATACACATGATGAGATCAAGGAACAAAAACAACCTGGGGGTAAAGAGCTAGAGAACTAAACTACAGCAAGATCCAAAGATGAAACACAGCAACAGCCTGAAATCCAAATCACCAACCAGAAGCTTTACTATAACAGAAAAAAGGCTGGAAGACTTCCTTAGAAGCAACCCCACAACCAACCAGTGTGAAGGAGCTGGGAGGTCAGCTAGCCTTGATTAGCAGTTAAGTGGGGCTGGCTAAGTTATATGGGTCATCACCAGTCAGGAGTTTAATGAAGCTTTACAAAGTTTCATGGTCACTCTGGCTGTAGGGAATGTTACCGTGTTCTTAACAGGCAGAGGGGCTGCAGCTGCACCTCACCTAGATGCCCCCAAGGTCTCAGCTCAATTTCTCTTTCTGCAGGGGATTCAGGTATGTAGGGCCATGGAGAAGTGGAGTGGTGGCATGTCTTCCAACTTCAGTCTGAGATGCTCAACATGCAGTGCCTGGTGGAACACCTCAAGATGGAGGTGCAGCACTCTGGTTCAAGATTTTTGGTGATGACTGGTTGTTAGGGGTTTCAGCCACTCTTGCAGAGCCTGTGGTATCAGCTTCACCTCCTCACTTTCCACAGTCCTAAATCTGCCTACAATTACACAGCCCGAGCTATTTTGGACCTTAAACCACCCATCAATAAGTTTAAACATAACTCATGGGTAATCTGAACCAACTGGAGGGGTTTGTGCCTTCCCATCCTGTTTTTTTGTTTGTTTGGTTTTTTTGGGTGTTTTTTATAATGAGGACTGAGGCCAGCCTGTGCAATGCATTCAAATGGACAATTCCCATTGGGAATATCACTACCGCCTCAAAACACACTTGACTTGATTTGGAGGCCCCTCCACTGCAGGCTTCCTCACACCCCTAAGTGAGTGCTTACCCCTTAGTGACCTTTTCCCAACTCTCTCTTAGAGCATCAACGCCCCTTTAAATGGTCTTGTTTTATCAGATGGGTCTATGGCTATAAAGATTTGGGATTCTCTGCCCTTTACACTCAAACACTTCCCACAAATGCCTGAAAACAGGCCCACATAGCCCACAACCCAATGAAGAATTATACTAGTGAAATTACGCAGAGAAGGAACACAAAGTTATTCTGACAACACAACATAAGCCGGCCTACACTTGTGTGTTTGGAGTAGGTCAAAACGTCCATTTGTGTTTTCTTGTGTGCATACATTTATGTGCTTTCTTTTGAATGTATCAGTCTGTACTCCTTTCCATGTTGGTGTGTTAGGTGATGAACTCTTGCTTATAATATGGGGATGAAGGTATGTATTTGACTGGACCCCATTTCATCTACACACGCCTAATGAGACAAAGGAAAGGAATGGATGGCTTAAATGTCAAGGAGTTCCTGTAATGGGAAAGAGGTCAAGTGGTAATCCCCAGACCCGTGAAAGGAGATGCCTTCCTTCATAACTTCCATCTGGCTCCTGTGTAAGGAAGGAATGTACATGGGTGATGTGCAGTGACCTAGAAGTACAAACAAAGCCCAAGTCTTCACAAGACTGGGACTGGTTGGCAGCTGAGATTTTGGTCTCTTCAGGCATTTCCTCTTCTGTATGACAAGCACTCTTATTCTAGCTGTGGCGTTCTTTGCCCTGCATTGACAATTTCATCAGTCCACAACTCCAGCTCCTTTCCCATATCTGCTTTCCCACACAGGCTGTTGTACCCCCTCCAATCTTTGCCATAGCCCCTGTTACGTCTCAGCTATGTGTTCTTAGGCAACCCTGGCACAGGATGCAGTCTGCCTGACTCACAAAGGACTCCTTCCCTCTCCCTCCCCTCCTCTACCTAAACGAAACTGATTAAGATGCAGTGAAAGACATCCCTAAGACCCTCAAGATAAGGGTGACAAGAGTGAACCAACTGCCCTAGTTGTCATTTGCATCTGAGATGGAACCAGATGACCATTCATTTACATGAGAGATTGAGAACAGAAAGCCTGAAGAAGAGACTGCAGTGAATTCTGAGACCAGAGAAGCAGAGGAGCACTGCATGATGGGGAATCTGTGCTCCAAATGTTAATCAACCCATGTTCACACACACCCAGTTCAACATTTATCAGACCAGTTCTAATCTGGATTTACAAGGACTTTCCCCCCCAGGACACACACACACCTGTAAGTTGAATAGGCATCTCAGGCCGTACATTCCCCAGTCCCATTATGGGAAGCCTATTTAAATTTGATTGACTAAAACTCAGTTGCTGGGTTAGGGAATGCTGAGGCAAGAGACCGAGTCATACGGGGTATGGGCAACATTTGAACGATGGTTAAGGGTTCATCACAACATCCAGCCTGTTGGAGCCTTAATCACAGGTGTTGTCATACTTTTCCCAAGATGACTGGTGGGAGTCCTCTCCACAAAAGATTATGAACACCCCAGTAATTGTCTGAAGTCTGTTAAAAGACTATAGTAAGATCTGGAAAAGTCATGCTAAGCTGAGGCTTGTTCACAACAAGTAAAAATCCAAAATCCTGATGTTGCAAACTATCTATTGTTTCTGAAGAAACCATGAGATATCCCATCAGTATATCTGCCTGGCTTCCAAGTATTTGGTTACTCCCTAATCCTAAATGTTTCCTGATTATCAATCAGTTTCTTGAGATGTTCCAAACCAGATAACCCCTTGTCAATAGAAAAGACAATGATTTACACAATTAAGTATGCTTCGAAGCATAAAAAATCTGTAAAAAGTGTGGGTGCTTCAAGAAGAAGAAGAAGGAAGAAAGGGAGAGGAAAAGAAAGAAGAAGAAAGAAGAAAACTCCTGTGCTGACACCATCCCCTGTCATTCTTGGGACGCTGGAAGAATAGATTGTCTCCCTCTTCAAGAATTGTGCTACAGACTGTGCCTGTCAGCTCTGCAGCCTGAGTACCTTGGACTGTTGAGATCCCAGCACTCTCTCTCTCTTTTCTTTCTAGGCCTAAACTTCTGAACCTGAACTGTACTAGTTAAGCTTGAACTGTTTCCCCAAATACTTAGTGAAACCAGGGTAGTATTGTAATTGTTTGTGTTTGTTTTTCTTTTGCATGTCTATTACTATTAGTACCATTATATATTCCATATGCTTAGCAATAAATAACTTTTATAGTCAAACTGGTAGTAATTGGGTATATTTTTCCTTCTCTGCTTCTCTTTCCTCCCATGCTCTGCAGCAATGCTTCTTTTACCTAAGCTAAAGATCCCTGTGAAGCCCAAAAATATTTTGGAGTCTGCTCATCAAAAGGCCAAAGATTGGGACATTTTGAGTTTGAAACACATAGGGGGATCAGATTGACCCAGTTTGACTCAAACATGCCCTTATGAACTGAATGCTGGCCATGAGGGTGTCAGCTGGACACCCAGCTGGATTCAGAGGGATTCTGTTCACCTGTGTGCTTGTGTCTGACTGCATTTTATTCTTGCTCTGATGAACTGATTCTTGGCATATGAGGGTGTCAGCCTGTTCATGCTGATCAGCCTGACCAGGTCAGGCATGTCACGTTAATTTGTGTGTGTTTGTGTGTGTATGACTGATTTGGTTAATGGAGGAACCCAGTTGCATTGAGACTGAGTCCTGCAAGATAGCTCCACTGGGGGTGAGGGCTTGCAGAAGGGAGAGATACAGCTCCCTATAGTAACACA
>JAGPOW010001603.1:1305839-1325216 GCA_030014935.1 Caiman crocodilus | reverse complement strand
AAAATCCAAAGCCCACATCGTAGCACCAACCCCGAAGGTGCTGGTTTACAGCCTCAATACACGCCTCGTGCCGCTGTCCCCATTGCCACACCGGTAGAAGGGAGGAAAACACCACCTGTGCTCCAACTGACTTTCCAACCTTCTGAACACTTTGAACTATTTGATATCATGTTTAGATGCCTTAAGAGAGGATGAATTTTTTCCCTGATCCCAATCACCTCACAAGTATCCTCCTCAGGGACACATATTTTGTGACAAAGTGAATATGAAGTTAACTTGATATGGATCCCCAGTCCCATGTTAGGCATCAGACATGTTTATTATCTACTATGGGTTGAACTTTATCCATCTATCCAGTTTCCTATCAGCCATGAGCATCTAGATTTTTTCATCAGGTGAACTGAACAGCTGCAGTGCAGTAGAGTCTAGTGATCGGGGTACTGATAAACCAGTGCTGTTTGTAGGTCCTATAACCCTAAGGAAACCATTTCTACTTATTCTTTATGCCTCACTTTACTCTTCTCAAACATGGGTATTCAATGTACTTGTTGATCAATGGCATACATGGTTTTTTTCGGTAAATCTGATATCTTTTGTTAGACCAACTCAAATATTTGGGGGAAAAATCTTCTTTAAAAGCTTTCTATTTGTTGATCAATATGTTGTGTGATTTTTCCACTCACCTAGGACTCAGGTGAAAACACCCCAAGCAGGGACAAAAGGAAGATGCCCTTGGAGGTTCAAATGAGAGTGATGTGAGCATAGATGCAGAGGTTTATACTCCCTTGACAGGCAACATGTAATTAAGTCCCTAAATTCCAGGCACATTAAAGTGAGCATTAGCTCCAGTGAGCTCCAGGGATCTACCCCTCCCCAAAAGGTGATTGTGGGTGGCTGCATTTATTGAAAAAGCCAGTAGTAAGCGTTAAAGTGGCAAGTTTCAGTTGTTTCTGAGACTGGGGGATCTTGGTTCTGCTGTATGACTTGTCTAAGGAACCATGGTTGTACTTCTTCAGAGAGGGTAATAGCCTATGAGTATCCTGAGGACACTAAAGAGATAGAGGACAGAAGCCAAAGTGTCAAAGTGTCTTAACCTGGGGTCTCAGCTTGTTTGGTGTGGCCACTCATCCTAATCAGTGACCTCCTCAGCAGAGCTGTGGGGGAGACAGGTGGTCAGAACCTGAGATGGCGGTCAGAACCAGAGACCACTACCACTGAAGTGACCAACCAGGCCCAACTTCATTTCTTGCAATACAAACCCCTGACCCAGAAAAGGAAGCATCTGGGCAGCCAGGCTCAACTTTGTACTTAAGCTGCTGCATTCATGGCTTGTGCCTCTACTGGCTCTCTGAGAGATTTTCTGGCTACTTGATCCAGCTTTCCCATGACCTTGAGTAGGGCTGGACACTTTGGATGCCTAGCCTGCCTCTGCTTTGACCTCCTGGAATGTGGATCAGACTGTGCTTCTGACCACACCACTTACCTTGTTCTCTAGATCTCTGACTCAGTTTTCCAGACAGATTTCCTGGCTTCTGCTTTCTTTACACTTCGATTTTGCAGTCAGACTTGGACTCCTTCAGAATCTGATTGCTTCTTCTGACCCTGGGGCCCTCACAAGACCTGGTTTCCCACAGCCTTACATGACACAGGCTCCCATCACAGTTCCTGTTCATGAAGGAACAGCTGCTTACCATTCATGATCAAAAAGTAAGAACCATATTCTGGGCTGATTCTGACTCCTCCTGGGCCCATAGTTTCCTCTTATGAGTATATCCTAAGTTGGCTTGACCCTGGGGAGATGTTCCTAAGTCCAGACAAACCACTATCAAGTTGAATGTGCCCCTGCCTCTGCCTTTCCCCATGGAGGCCAGGAATGAATAGGCGAGGTTCATTAGGGACATGGACATTTGTCCTTGTCCCATCTATGTCACATTTCTTTTGTTTTGCCATTGTAGGTCTTCAGTACTTGGTCTTCAGGTTCTGCATGTTTTGTTTTGTGTTTCACCCCTTTATATGAAAATCTGTCTACTTGTATGTCACATCACCAATATATCAGGAAATACAGTAAGATTCTGGTTCATAAAACAGGAGAGATTGAAAGAAGTAGGAAGGTTTCTGTATCTCATTATTGTAAAAAAAAATACATTTCTAAAAGCATCTTCATACTCACATTTTTAAAAGTAATTAGTTACCCAAAGATGGAAATTGTTCCCACTGAATGGTTCAAAACATTTGGCTACCTAACTTCTATCATAATGAATTTGGTTCTATAATCTTACTTGCATTATTAGGAAACTACATATCTAAATCTTACCATTAGACACCACTCATAAAAAAAAAAGGGGGTTTATTAGGCCCATGCAAATAAGGAAGTATTCAGTTAAGATTTGGCCAATTCAGAGGACAGTGATTTTATTTGGCAATTCAGATCTGTGTCCCAAACTGATTTGGTTGACCCAGTTTTGGAAGAGTTGGCACTAATTCGGAGATATTCAGAGATTTGGCCATAGATTATAATGGGGAATTACTGAAATACCTATTACTCTGTCATTTTGTGGTTGATTTGGATAAAAATTGATAAGACAGTAGCCCCTTCTGAAAGCATGAAGTCTGCAAAGCTTCAAGGAGGTAGGTGCAGGGATTTCTGGGAAACTGCACCTCAGGCTGCTGACAAGCAAAACTTGTGACGTGTGACTTTGTGTGTGTTAAGTTGCACTCTTACATGACACAGGCTCCCAATACAGTTCCTGTTCATGAAGGAACAGCTGCTTACTCTGCACAACACAGTAGTGTGCCTCAATGTTGTCTCCCCTACAGCCTTATCCCAATCCACCACTTTAAATGACAACAGGTAATAAAATAACTTAGCGAGCATTAGCACAGTAGCACAGTAACACCTTTCTTTCCTCTCCTGCAGGAGCTTCTTCTCCAGTGTGTGTGTTAAGGCACACCTTCAAAGGCACAGGGACCTCTACAGAATATGTTAGTGTGCCCCAATGAGAGCTCCTCCTCCTTTACAGCCTCATTCCAGTCCACCACTTTAAATAACAACAGGTAAGCAGTGCACTGCAGCACAGTAGCACTAGCATCTCAGGCAGCCAAACTTTCACAGACTAGAGCCTTTATTTCCTTTCATGCAGGAACTTCTTTTCCAGCAGCTGCCAGAGAACTCTCTCTTTTAGCCCCAGACCTGGGACTTAGATGTGCCCAGAGCCCTGAGTTCTTCCTGTCAACTGACTCAGGTCAGGTGCTAGGTGTGTTGGTCTAAGGACATGGCACTGGCAGACCAACTTATTTATTTATTTGAGTCAATCTGGTATCTTTTAGTAGACCTGATGAATAGTTACTGAAATATATCTTAGAACACTTTCAAGTTGAAAAACTCTTCATCAGGCTAAGGAAGCACTTCCAGCTGATGTGTGTGCTCTTCCTGGATGGGGTAAAGAAATCAAAGTCTGGCATGCAATGCAGGCAAGAAAGCCAGTCAGTGAAAGTGGAAATAGAGGCATCAGGGGGTGAAAGAGACAGGCTGCGGTAGGGGGGAAGGGAGATGTAGTAGGTAAAAGTGGAGAGGTACTTGAAGAGTTCAATGTCCAGCAGGTTGTAGTGTATCATAAATCCACTGTCTGTACTGAGTCCATGAGTTTCTGTACCTAGGAGGCTGATTAAGTGAAGTTCACAGGCCTGGCTGTGAAAAGTGATTTGTAAATTAAAAGAAACACCAAACCTTGCTAACCTCATCAACAGAAGCCAACTCCCTACAGCTCAAAACACAAAACCTGCCAACAATCTCTAGTGCCTCCACAAACTGCACATCAGAATCTTTCAAAGAATAGAATACCCAACTACCTATGAGGGCACATTTCTCATAAAAAAACACTCTGTCTCCAGTCTTTCTGGCCTGATCCTGAAAGGAAATTTACAAACCACATATCACAACTGGGCCTATGAACTTTACTTCATCAGCACCTCCATCCACTGATTCAGGGCTTTTGCTCCCATATATGATGATGCTCTGCTTCACCCTTGGGTCACACATGGCAGCCAGCATGTGGACTGTACTGAATAGCAAGGGATCAAGCCATTTCCTGATACCCTCTTTCAGCCAACTCACCAGTGCCTGCATGTCTGGTGACAGCAGCTTGTCCCAGCCAGGAACATTGATCCCCTGGATCTTCTCCATTTATTTCTCCAGTTCCCTCTCTATGGAGATCACCTGGCTGAGGAGGGCTTCACCATCATTGAGGTTCTCAGTGGCCTCGAGAAAGGACTTGAGGACCACCAAGATCTGAGCAGGGTATCCCACTCAGCTCTGTTAACGGTGCTGCTGATCCCAATCTCCCTGAGTATGGCCATCCCATGGATGGCCTTCTCTTGCTCCACCAGCCTTTCCAGCATCAGGTACATGGAGTTCCAAGTCTCCACATCCTGTATAATTTTATGCTGTGGGATGCTCAGCTCTGCCTATTTCTCTCTCAGCATATTTCCCACCGCAATGCTGTTGTGGAAGTAGCCCACTACTTTCCTGAATTTTAAAATCAGCTGTGTGGTAGTGACAGCGGCATCATCAACAGCCCTTTCCCCCTCCAAGGCATCCCTAACTATGAGGTGCAGCCTGTGCGCCATACAGTGGATGGCAACAAAGTTGGAATCATGTACAGCCTTGACCATATTGGCCCCAGTGTCAGAGACCATGAACCCATAGATGAGCGCAGCCTTCCCAGTGAGCTGCCCCTGCACTGGGCAGTTCATGGCCACTACAATCTCCCTTGCCATGAGGGACTCATGCATCACCTCAGCTTGAAGGAGTGCCCACTGAAAACCTGACTGATTGCACCAGTGCTCTGTGAGGGACAGATAGGTATGATTGAAACCCTGGCTGCTCCAGATGTTGGAAGTGAAATGCAAGGCTACCTGCAGCCCTGCCTTGCACAGCGCCTCCCTTAATTACTCCCTGCATGCCTCATACAGGGAAGGCACCACTGTTCTGCTAAAGATGGTTCATGTGGGCACTTGGTAGGATGAGTGGCAGGAGCTGCCTGAACCCTGGCTGCTCAACTAAGGAGATGGAATGACCATCCAGAGCAAGCATCTCCCCAGTGCTCTGGGTGGCCTCGCTCACCCTTGCAATGCACCCCACTTTGTATGTGGCTTTCCCCCACCACTCCTGGGTGGCCTGTCTCTGCTTTATGGGAACAGAGTCTTTGGAGCAAGTGGGGGATCACCCTTTGGGCATGTTTCCGCTGGTGCCAGGCTGAGCAGGAAGAAGGGCAAGGGGTGCTGTGAGATGCAGCAGCATCGCCATGGTGGTGATGTGTTTAACCTCCTTCCCCTGGCTCATCTGACCTCAGAAGTGCTGGCAGATTAGCATACTTAGGATCATCTGCCACCTCAGAATGATCTCACGCTACCCTACTCCCCTGCTTCTGGGTTGAAGGTGGGGAGGAACTGACTCAACTGAGCCGCTTGCCTCCACAACCTCCTTTGAGATGCATTCCTAAGAAAGAGACTTGGGTCTAAGGGAACTTTAAGGGGTGTGGAGCACAAACTCAGATCCCCACCTGGGTCCCCAGAATTTCTTTAGCTAGGGCACCCAGCTCCCTTGGTTTCAGCTCCAGCTCTTCTTCTGGCTGTGGGAGGCTCATGTTGGGAGTTGAAACTGGGGTGGAGGAGACAGTCATTCTGCTGCTGGTGCCTATTACTGGAGTTAGGGGTGGTGGTGTAGGTGCAGGGATAGGTACTGGTCCCACCTCCTTGCTTCCACTGGTAGTGGAAGACTCAGGGCTGCCAGGAAAGGGGATGCATCTATGTTTGGGGGAAGGGGACTTGGAGCTTTAGCTTTCCTCCCCTCTCAAAAGACCTGGCACCTGTTTTTCCAGCATGCTTCATATTAATATTTCCTCTATTGGAAAATGTGTCTGTATAAATAACTATCTAATAATATTTGTTGTCTTTTTTTTCCTGATGTATGAATGTATATAACGTCTTCTTCTGTGTTGTGTTTCCTGTTGTATGTGTAATTAAAATAATATCTCTTTTTCTTCTTCTTCTGCTTCTATGACTGTCTGAGTTTTGTGTCATGTTGACCTGAATCTCTACTTGAATTCTTCTGTGTTGTCTTTAACCTGTATGTAACTATAACTAATAATTTTAGTAACTATAATCTCTTTTTCTCTTATGACTGTCTGACCTCTTCTGTATTGTAATAATATCTGACTTCTATGATGTGTGTGTGTGTGTGTGTGTGTGTGTGTGTGTGTGTTGTGTGCTTCCCTACACAGTGATGGATTGCCAGGGAAAACACAGCTTTCTTTTTAAAAAGGGTTGAGGGGAAAAAAAACGAATAAACCCCAAGAACTAATATAAATTGAAATAAATAGATTGGATAGGGATAAGCAGAGGGATTCTAGTTAGTAAGCTATATCCAGTCCTTTCCATGAACAGAAAGTAGCAAGAGACTGACTAGATAAGAAGCCAAGCCAGTCAAGTACCTTTTAGACACTCTTGCTCAGGCAGGAACAGCGCAAAAGGCACAGAAAGCCTGCAGAGGATTACATGCTTTTTCTATGTCCCTCCCCCAGAGCACTGTGATTGGAAGGGGACTAAGGGAAAGATCACAGTCACTAGCCAGCTAGTGATATCAGTGTTTCCTCACCTGCTCCCTCTCCCTCTTGTCAGTCCCTGTACCCCTGAAAGACTGCCTTCCAAATATCCAAATATTTTCTGAATCTTTTCTAAATTGATTCAGAGCCTCTGAATTGATTCAGAGGGTTTTTTTCTTCTTCTCCCAATTCAATTCGGATTTGGTGATTCAGCCTCCAAATCAGTCCAAATCTTCTCCAAATCAAATCATGGACTGAAGCTTTGCACACCACTACTCTATGTTTTACCCTTAAGTTTTAAAAGGATTGGAGGATTTTTCAAAATAAGTCAGTGGGAGCTAGGCTTCAAACTCCTTTTGAAAGCAAAAATAATTTATAGTTTTATTATTTAGACTCCTTTAAAAAACTTCAGCAAGATCCTAGACAAGTAGAGCTGGAAGGGACCTCATAAGGTCATATAGTCCAGCCTCATGTTCAGAGTGGGATCATCCCCAACTAAGATGTCCCAGACAAGGCTAATTTGAGGTTAAAAAAATATATATTTTCAACTCTGATATAAGAGAAGTCTAAAACATCAATAATTAATGTCATAGGAAGCTCATCTCAAAGGGAAAACAAGAAATGGATCTTATATAATGTATATTTAAGTTATGTACTCATTGCCTCACTACAGTGCTACTAAGTGCTGGTCAAACTAGTGGCATGTCAAAAAGTTACTTAATTATAACAAGATAGTTACATCAGCATTAAACATCTTATTTCTCATTGCCTATATGAGGATCTTTCACATCCCTCTCTATTGTCTATTTCTTGCTCTGTCAAAGACAGTGTGAAAGAAAGAAGAGTCTGATGTTTCACCCTATTTGGCAATTGCTACATTCCTTGTTTGTTGCAAAGCTTGTGAAGTGTCACTTTAAATTCTTGTCAAGAAAAAATGAATCCTAATTACACTTTAATTTTTCAGTTGTTTGGGCTTAACTCACTGTATCTTTTCCTCCGGATTATTTATATGTTACTATCCAATTCTCACTATTTATTTTTAAAATAATCACACTGAATGGAGAAAATTAAACAGCAAAAATGAAACATCTATCACAGAATTCATCCTGCAGGGACTGGTCAATATCCCTGAATGGGACATCCCTCTCTTCCTGCTGTTTCTAGTGATTTACACTGTAACCTTGACTGAGAACGTCCTCATCACTGTTTTGGTTGTGGTTGATCATCATCTTCACACCCCCATGTACTTCTTCCTGGGGAACCTATCCTTCTTGCAGAACAGCAATAGTTCCACCATCCTGTCCAGAATGCTGGCCAGCATCCTGACTGGAGACAAAACCATTTCTGTTACAGGCTGTATCATACAACGTTCTGTGTTTGGTTTCCTAGGAGCTACAGAGTGTTATCTCCTGGCTGCAATGTCTTATGACAGATATATAGCCATCTGCAAACCTCTGCACTATGTAATCCTCATGAATGGTAGGATCTGCTGTCAGCTTGCAGCTGGGGCTTGGCTAAGTGGGTTCATGGTAGTGCTATAATGACAATTCTGGTTACCCAATTAACTTTCTGTGGCCCCAGTGACATTGATCATTTCTTTTGTGATTTCACCCCACTGATAAAGCTGTCCTGAAGTAATGCCAGCCTAGTCACTCTGGTTACTGCTGTGCTTTCCTCTGTGGAAACTCTGCTCCCATTTGTATTCACCATGGAATCTTATGTTTGTATCATCACTACCATCTTGAAAATCCCTTCAACCTCTGGGAAGCAAAAGGCATTTTCCATCTGCTCCACTCACCTTCTTGTGATAGATATGTTTTATGGGACCCTAATTGTTGTCTATGTGATACCAAAAATGTCTGCACTCATAGATCTGAACAAGATGTTCTCTCTGTTCTACACTGTCTTGACTCCTGTGGCAAATCCTCTGGTATACAGCCTGAGAAACAAAGAGATAAAGGAATCACTAAGCAATATTGTCATTCAATGCAGAACTTCTCAGTTCTGAAGAGTTCCATATAATGAAGAGGCAAAAATCTACCTCAGGAACTTAGAGAAGGCTTAGCTAGTGTCCCCTAAATTCGTCCAAGTAGATCCTTAGTAAAGACATACAGATTTTTTTTCAGAAAGCCCTCTTTCTCTTTGAGTTTCAGTACTGGCATTTATTGCTTTATCTAGTGCATTAAAGGTGCAAATGGGGCTGTTGGGTGCTTGAAATCCAGTGAACAGGGGTCATGGCAGAGAATGTGGTAGGTAACTTCATCTGTATGTGAACCAGACAGAAAACAATGGGCAAGGTCCACAGCAGGAATTAACAACTTTGAACATGTCATCTGTTTCAAATCACACACATCATTTATAAATTCATGGGCCAAATCCTTCCTGGTGTATATCACTGTATCTTGAACAAAGTCAATGATCTATGAGAAACAAGGAGCTGGTTTCACTGGATATAATGAGTAAGGCTGATTTATATCTGGAACCTTACCTGTATTGCAGTTCTGTTGAATTATGTGTTTTACACATACAGCCAATTAAAAAGAATGGCTCTATACTGGACCCTGGAATGTGCAATATATTGTGACACCACTTGTCTTTGGGGTGGGGGAATATGGAGAAAGAAATTAAAATTAAATTAAAATAAAATGAGAGAGAGAATAAAATATCTCTGGGTTCCCCCCTCTTTCACCCCCTCCCTTTCCTCCTTTACACCCGTCTAGCCTCCAATCAACCTGTATGAAACAGGACAGGATCTGCCTTCACCCCCAGGACAGTAAGGGAAAGTGGCAGTGGAAGATTTGTGTTGGGGATATGGGAAGGCAGGTTGACTATGACCACAGATTTGAAAGAGAAAGAAAATTTAACTTTCTTCAGGGACTTAAGTCCACAGCTGCTGCTTAGGCCATGTGCTCAGAAATGGGAATGCAGTTATGCTACTGTCACCGTCTGATTTGTCCCTGATATTCTCACCTTTTCCCTGGATACCAAGACATTCAATAGTTCTTTCGGCTATTTTGTATGGCACTTCCCAACAAGTGCATAAGTCTTGTACACATAGAGCAACACAGCCTGCTTTCTCTTCCCTTTCAATCTTGAACAAATTATAACCATAATTATATATACACACACACACTAACCAGTTCACACACATACAACCTACCTACACATACACACAGGTAAGTTCCTAACTTGAGTGTTGTGATGTGTGTGTATGTATGTGCTTGGTATACTTGGGATACCGAGGGAAAGGTTAACGTAAAAAGGTAGAGGTTTAGGGAGTGAAAGTTGCTAGGAGTGAAAGTCACCAGGACCGGGATTAGAACCGGTAGACTAGAGGGGCCTGGGCTGAAGAACTGAGGCTCAGAGGTAACTTTAAGTTAATTGATCTTAATTCATTAAAAGACAACACCCAAAGCATGCAGAACAGGAGAGCAATGTGGGCACAGAGGCTGGGACTGGAGCCAGGGGTATGAGGGAGCTGAAAAGGTAGGTGGAGAGAGGGGAAATGGGACTAAGAAAAGTGTTGGTGTTAAACAGGGGCTCTGGGTGTGGGGAGACAGAGTATGGCTCCAGGGAAGCTAGAGAAGTTGCAGGAAGTGGCAGTAGGTGCTGGGAGCTAGAGAAAGGCTCCAGCTGCTGGAGAAAATTGCAGGACAGCCAGGAGGAGCTGGGAAGCTGCAGGAGGGGAAAGGTGGGGGATGACTACAGAAGGTGCTGGAGAAGCCTGAAAACAGACAAACAGACAGCAGAAAATTACAAGAAGTGTCAGAAGAGACTGAAAGGTGGCAGGGGCAGTGGAAAAGCAGAGAAAGGCAGCAGAAAGTCACAGGGAAAAGGCAGTAGGAGCAGGGGGAGAGCAGAAAATCATAGGAAAAGCAGCAGGAGAAACTAAAAGGTGGCAAGGCAGTGGGAAATCATAGGAAAGGCAGAGAAAGGCAGCAAAAAGTCACAGGGAAAAGGCAGTAGATGGCATGGGAGGTTAAAAAGCAGCAGGGACAATATGAAAGCGAGGAGAGGCTGAGAGGTGGCAGAAAAGGGGAGATGAAATTGAGAGGAGATCGGGAAATTAGTGGAGAGGGGTGGTGGCTGGAGCTGAGAGAGAGAGAGAGAGAACGAGGCTGGAATTTGAGATAGGGAAGGGACTGGGATTCAGTAAAACATGAGCCAGCTCGGGGTTGCAAATGACAGTGGTTTTATTGAAAAGGGGAGATGGTTACACAATGTCTTATTGGTTACACACACACACACACACACACTGGCAGCAGGGCTTAGAGAGGCTTGATGCAGGGACTGAAGTTCACAGAAGTCCAGGAGGAGAAAGAGAGAGAGAGTGAGCCCAAATTGTTGGAGGAGGTGTGCAGATAATATCTGCCTATCCCAGGATGGAAAGGGGTCTTTGTCCAGTAGATGTTGCCCAGAGGGGGGACTCCAGCAGGATCTCTGGATGGATCGATGGTGTGTCATGGTGCTGGTTCAGATGGAGAGGGCATCCCACTGGGTCTGTCTTCACTGCTTCTTTTTATAGGGGCAGACCTTGTGTGATCCTAGTGACAGGAGGCATGCCCAGGCAAGGGTCAGCCCCTCTTTTACTGAGCATGTGTGCTTCAGGCAGGGAAGTGCAGTTTCAGGTGTTTGTAACGGTGGGGTACAATGATAGTTGCTGGTTTTGCAGGGTTTTGCTGTCTTTCAAATGGTCGATTGTTGTCTCTGTTCCTGGGTGAGGTCTGTGGTTTGTGGATGAATCAATGTGAGGTGATGGGCCCAGTCATTACCCGCTATTCAGTAGAGGCCTGCTACCATTGTAGTTCAATCATTCCCAATCACTCTCATTCATCTGGGAACCAATTTACATGGGAGGGGTATGTGACTCATACAGTTGCAACATGGGATGCCCAAGCAGAGGACAGAAGATGGAGGCTTGACATATGAAATGGAAACTTGACATGACTTTGGTTCACTTACTAACACAGGCTTAAACCATACAATATCCATATAAAAAAATAAAAATCAATACAAAAATGATAATAATACAATATATAACAGTAAAAACCAATACAAACCTAATAATTATCCAAAAAAACCCGGTGGATATCCAAAATCAAAAACTTGCTATTAAAATAAAAATGTTAAAGCTTATACTAAGTTTGAGCTCACTTATACTTATCTATCAGGAATAGAGAGGGAGAGGAAAATGTCAGAAATGGTTGGGGAAGGGGAGGGAATGCATTTTAAAATAAATTTAAACAAAAGAAAAACTGAGGGGTTTGCTACACACCCTTATGCCTTCCATAGTCTAATCTCAGTTTCTGCTTCCAGGATTCTCCAGAGGATTCAGGTGCACGGGGCCATGGAGAAGTGGAGTGTGGCATGTCTTCTAACTGCAGTCTCAGCTGCCCAACATGCAATGCCTGATGGAACAGATCAAAATGGAGGTGTTGTAACCCAAGAGCAGTTGGGTACAGAGTCACTGGGAGTTATGGGTTGCATCCATTCCTGTGAAACTTATGGTATCTGCCTCACCCCCGACTTTTGAGAATCCTAGATCTGCCTATACTTATACAACTCCATGTCTTTGGACCTTGAACTACCCACCAGTAGGCTTAAGTACCACATTTCTGCCCAGTCCTTTGACAACTTTTGGGTAACAAAGCTCAGTCTTTAGTACTCATAGAGACTTGTGCTTACACCTCCATTTTTTTTTGGCTGAGGACAGCCTGTGAAATGCTTTCCAAGGGACAACTCTGAAGTGTGGTGCGAAGGGCAGGAGAGATCCCAGATGAATCTAGATTTGGAGGTTCCACCACTGCAGACTTTCTTACAGCCCAAAGTGTGTACTGACCCCTCAGTGACATTTGCCCAACTCCCTCTTAAAGAATCTGCACCCCTACAAACTTTCCAATTTTATCAGGAGAGCCTGGAGATATGATTTGGGGCACCCTGCCCTTTACATTCATATACTTCCCACTTACTTAGGCCCAAGTAGTCCCCAACACTATGGATATTCAACCTCATGAGATAATACAGAGAAAGAATACAAATGATCCTGACATATAACATAAGCAGGGTTACACCTGTGTGTTGGGAGTAGGTCACAGCATCCCTTTGTGTTTATGCATGTGCATATACGTGTGCATATACTTATCTGCCTCCTTTTGGGTATATACATATGTAGTCCTCCCCACGTTTGTGTTAGGTGATGAAGATTTGCTTACTATTTGGGAGTGAGGGCATTTGTTTGAATGACTGAAGCTTATGTATTTTTGAGCCTTTGTAGAAGAGGGACAGTTAGGGCTAGGTCTTCAACTGGGATGACTGAATGCATTTCCAATGAAAGCAAATGAATAAACCCTGTTTCCATCAGTTAAATATTAGACCTAGCTCTACAAGTCTTTACCTGATTCATACACTGTACTAATGACCTCCAGGTAGAGTGATGCTCTGCAGTAGGGCAATGCAAATTTTTACCCCATGTTTCATTTTGAAGCTGTGTCATTGTGTTTTGAGCTCAAAACAGCAAAATTGAAATGGAACAAAAGTCTTCAAAACAGCATTGAAACAAAGCAAGGGCACTTGAAATGTTTCAAAAGTTTCTAATTTTTTTGTGGTTCAAAGCCAGGCTTGGCTTCAGTGCTGGTTCCAGCTAGCAGCAGCAGCCTCCTGTCATCCAACAGTCAGACTAGGGACTTGCCCTCACCTCTGGGAGGGCTGCAGGGCTGTAACAGACTCCTCCCAGGGGTTCAGGCCAATCTGCCTGCTGGATGAAAGTAGGCTGCTGCTGCTGTCTCAGACCAGCACTAGATGCAGTCCACACCCAGCACCAGGAAGATCGGTGTTGTCATCAGTCCCAGCAGGAAACACCAGCCTCCTGTGATCCCAGGCATACTGGGGGCTTGTTCTGTGCTGGACTGTTTTCAGGGTTTCAGGCCATCGATCAGCCTGCTGGATCACAGAAGGCTACTCCTGCTGCCTGGGACAATGCTAGGCACAGCCTGTACCCAGTGCCAGGAAGATCGGTGCTGCTGGCTGGGGCCAGCAGCAGCACTGATCTTCCCAGTGCTGGGTGCAGGCTGGGTCTAGCACGGTCCCAACGCTGTCCCAGGTGGCAGGGAGATCAAGGGCCAGTCCACACCCCTGGGAGGGCTGTGGGGGCTGTGCCGGACTGCTCTTGGTGGTGACAGAAGACTTGTTCTGATCCTGGGGGTGGGTTCCTGAATGAGCTGATTTGTCTTGGGCTGGCCTGCCACTGTCCCCAGGCAGCAAAATGAGCTTCCTGTCATCTAGCAGGCAGACTGGGCACTTGTGCCCCTGAGAGCAGTCTGAAAAAGACCCTGCAGGCTTCCTGGGGGTGTGGTCAAGCCACCAATCTGCCTGTCAGATGATAGGAAGCTGGTGCTGCCAGCTGGCGCCAATGGCAGCACCAATCTTCCCAGTGCTAGATGTGGGTTGTGCCCAGCACCATCCCAGACAGCAGAGCAGCCTCCTGTGATCTGGAACTCCCAGGAGAGCTGTGGGGCTCTGACAATTCTTCCTGGGAGTGCAGGAGCTCACAATCTGCTTGCCAGATGACAGAAGGCTGGTGCTGCAAGCTAGAACCAGTGCTGGGCACAGCTGAGGCTGAGAAGATTGCCGATGCTGCTGGTCCCAGGTGGCAGAAGCAGCCTTCTGTCATCCAGCAGGCAGATCAGGGGTTTGCCCACACCCCCGGGAGGACTACAGGGTGTGAGGGCCAAGAAACGCCGGCAGAATGGGGCTGCCTATAGAGTGGAATTGGTTGGACGAGAGGCAGCAGTGGATGTAACAAAAAAACTTTACTTACAAGCTGTATACACAAGGTAAACAATGTAGGCACAATCCGTAGACAGACAAACAGAACTGTAGACAGGCACACCTATGCTCACACTCACGCAGGGATGGGATACGTTGTGGCAACCACAATGGCGAGTCGTTCGTGTGTGATCAGGCCTCCTCCGTGGCTCCGAAGTACACGTGGGGATCTCTCCCTCCACATGTTCGAGCATCCTCCAAGTTGGGCGGATATCACCCAAGCCTTTTATATGGCCAGCGAGCCAATTGCTGACCGCCACGTGTGCATAATTTACACCAAGCCAATCATGAGCATGCACTCAATGGTGCAGCTGCAAACTTTTGGCGGGCTCTGATCTTGCACCAAGGACTTTCCCCACCTTACAGGGAAAATCCCTGCACCAGCGACTCGCAATGTGCCTAACATAGCTGTGTCAAGGCATCTCTTAACCATGCAGCGCTGACACGCCCCCTTGCTGAAGGCACAGTTGTAGCCGGGGCACATTCGAGTTGGCTAGATCATCGCATTGCCCAACGGGTTCATACCGCAGACAGGTATAAACGAAAGCGTATAACGAAGCTAGTTCATTTTCCAGGGATCTAATCAAACAATAACCCATCAACACACAACTACACATTAACAAGTTGGTGATAAACAGTTCAATTATCTGGACTTCAGTGAGTGTCATCACCTCCTGGTCTCTCGAGGTACTCCCTCTCTCAAAATATTCTCTCTGGTCTGGTCACGCACGTCTCAGCGGCCCTGCAGAAATAGTCTGCTCTTTCAAAATACTGTCTCTCTCTCTCTAATCTGATTTGCACACACTCCGGCTCACCTGTAGAAAAATAAACTCTCAGAAAAATTAATTAGCTTATCTCACAAAAAATCACTCATTATCACAAGATGATTTGTCATCTGGCTCATCTTGGCATTGGAACCCCATCTCGTATGCTAGGTTCCATTGACCTTCATCACCCAAAACTCGCAACTGCTGCTTCGTGAGTCTAGAATATCACATCAGGAATCTAAACATCTCTCATTCCTCTAGCGTTCTCAGTGCTGGCTGGAATCGTTGCAGGCTAGATTCGTGCACTCAATGCTGCTCTGGGTTGCTGAACTCTCTTTGACTCGGTTTCACAAGAGCTTGCAGTCGCAGAAGTTGTCGCAAAAAATCACTTGCAGGCTGTCCGGCTACTGGGTTTAACAAAATTTGGAGAACGATGGCAGATCTTCCTCCGTACACCTCAACACATGCATTGATACTTGCCAGCGTGATCGGAACAGCTCCAAGATCTTGCAGATAACAGTGAGGCCACAATTCCTGCTGCTGGGATGGTGACAGTCCCAGTTCGTGTCGTCTAGGATTTCATGTGCAATATGAAATCCTGATGATAGCTTGCAAAATCTGTTCTACACTGACTCTCAATGGTCCACCTTCATGCCATGCATACGCTGTCTGGCTGGCCTGACCTGCAACAAGTGCTGGAAGCAAAATAGGCCAATAAACATTGTACATTATCATTGCAATGTCAGCAGCATGTCCTCCACTCCACAAGGTTTGTCTGGTGAGAGAACTCGCCTCATGTTGGTCCATCAGGTCGGATCCGAACTCCACGACCAGGCGTCCCATCCACATAACCAGGGTTTCTGCTGACCTTATCTTGGACTTCTTACAGAAAGCCTGTAATTCAGTCCAAGTTCTGCCTTGATAAGTGCTGGCAATAGTGCAAGCCACACTCGTCACTTGACTCCTCATTGCCACAGGGTGTGTGGCTACCTGAGCCCTCGCTGCATCCGACGGGAAACTCGGTTGCAGTTTGGCTCCTTCTGCCTTCCGATCATGGCCCAGAGGCAGGCCCGTGAGGATCTCGGGGGGTGGAGTCACTACTCCTGCCCGCCCGCCGATAGCTTAGCCCTCCTCTTCTACCTTTCCAAGGTGGCTCCCCTTCTCTTCCATAATTCCATGGTGGCTCCTCTCTCCCTCCACCTTCCGTGGGTAACTCTAAACTCCTTCTCGACCCTTCCGTGGCAGCTCCCTTCCATTTCACAGCCATCTTGTGATGATGGGGGACCTTGGCTTTCCTCCATAGCTGCAACCCGCTTGACTGAGTGAACGGCACACAATCAGGCTTCCAACTCAGTCCTTTCCCGCATCAGGGTTGTGACTGTATGCAACATTACTTGCAGCATTCTCCCATTCCCATACTCCGTGCCGGTCCCTTCCACCGTGGAGTCTCCCTCCGGCTCCACTTGTCCATGGAGCTCTGAAAGCTCTAACTCTCCCAACTCCAGTAACTACATGTCCCAATTAACTAGTGCTGGTCCCTTTCTCTCCCGTACACAGCGCATACAGCGAACAAACTCATGACTGAGAGATATATCTTCTTCGCTCGGTTTCTGTCTGGCTGAGGACTCGCTGTCCCCTTGCTCCCAGGGTTTAAATTGAACCCGCTCACTCCCCATCACACATCCAAAAGCTCTTGGGTGGCAACGCACTTCCCACTCTTTCACAGCTTTCCCTTCTCCCTCAAGTGAAAGGTAACCACTCACAAATCTTCCACTTGATCTGCCCGCTTGATGGTAAGCGATGTGTGCTCCCAACTCTGCGGTGTCTAGCATGTGGCATTTTCCACTGATCCAGGGGCAACCCTCAACCAGTTTTAGTTCCATTGCATCTTCCTGGTGTACTGATCCTTTTTGTGATGCCATGTGGGGGCCGAGAAATGCTGGTGTAATGGGGCCACTTGTAGAGTGGAATTGGTTGGACGAGAGGCAGCAGTGGATGTAACAAAAAAACTTTACTTACAAACTGTATACATGAGGTAGACAGTGTAGACACAATTTGTAGACAGACGAACAAAACTGTAGACAGGAACACTGATGCTCACACACTCTTGAGGGGATGGGATATGTCATGGCGACCGCAATGGGGAATCATTGGTGGGTGATCAGGCCTCCTCCATGGCTCCGAAGTACACGTGGGAATCTTTCCCTACATGTCTTTGAGCACTCCTCCAACTTGGGCAGATATCAGCCAAGTCTTTTATACGGCCAGTGAGCCAATTGCTGACCGCCATCTGTGCATAATTTACACCAGACCAGTCATGAGCATGCACTCGATGGTGCAGCTGCAAACTTTTGGTGGGCTTGCCAGATCACAGGAGGCTGGTTCTGCCGACTGGAGCCAGAGGCAGCACCAATCTTCCCAGGGCTGGGTGAGGAATAGCCTGTGGGCGAATCATTAATACAGCATCAAAACAGCAAAAAAAGTTTGACTAAATGAAACAGAACTGCACTTTCAAAATTAGATGGGACTTGAAATGAAATGCTGTTCTGTCAAAAAGTCGAAACAGAAGTTGAAGCAGAAAGCTGCTATTTTGCACAGCCCTACTCTGCAGAGCACTCATTATAGCTCAACAAATGTACTGTTCGCTGGATAGGTTAGTTGGGACTGGTTCATGCCATCATCCCCAGTATGCTTTACATTTCTGGGGCCAGGAATGAATTTCACACTCTGGTCCTCCTCTTAGTTATTGTTGAACTAGCAGCCCTATGAAAACCTCAATGCTATATGGGATACTCTTCTCTCCTCCTCATCCCACTCTGCCTAGTCTCAGAAGGCAAACAGGGGGATGTGAACTGAATGCTGGATCAGAACATCCTCACCTCTCTATTTCAGTAAATTTACTATTTTGGGGAGAGAAATCTGTGGGGGAAGTTTTGGAGAGTATGTAGAGATATGCATATGCTTGTATTCAAAATAAAGTAGCTCTCCAAATTTCTGGATGTATCCATTTGTATAATCATCTGTTCAGCTGCTAAAAAGTCATTTTTCTATGTGTCTGTCCATTCCATAATTCCTTTCTTATAAACTATCTGGTCAACTGTCCCACTACACTTCTACCACTTTGCTTTGCCCCTGGTGACTGATCTCAGAAGTTGCAAGGAAGGGTCTGTCTATAAATTGTTTTGCCCTATGTCTGCTGATGCCTGGCGCAAGATTGGAGTGACAGGTTCCCGCCAGGAAAGGTCCATTTAATGTAATTCATATTAATTTCAGTTCTTAATTAGGATTAAATAAATAAACAAATATGTTCTGGGCTCATTGAAATCCTCCTCCCTGTCAACACACACACCTAAAGAAATCTCTTCAGTAATCCATGCAATACATGGAGCCCTACAGAGATTTAAAACAGGATGCAATGCTCATTTCAACTTCATGAATTGTAAAAAACACCCCGAGGAGTATCAGAATGAGCTATTGAGATCTTTACTGTATGGGGAGTTTTCACAAACCTCTCGTGGTCAGAGACAAAGAAAATCACTTGTTATTTTAATGGGTTCCACTGAGGGCCATTAAAGGAGAAGCTTAGTTGTGAAATAAAGCTCTAAGTGCAGTCTCATTTGGATTGCTAAGAAAGTCAAGAAGCAAAGATTAGTGAGACAAAGGAAAGGAATAGAAGGCTGGAATGTCAAGGAATTCCTGATATGGATGGTGAAAGGACACCTGTGAATGGAGATGCCTTTCTTCCTAAATTCCTTCCAGCTCTTGTGTAATGGAAAAAATGTACAGAGGTCTGGTGCAGTGACCTTGACATTAAAACAAAGCCCAGGTTCCCACAAGGCTGGGCCTGGTTGCAAGCTGAGATGTTGTGATCTGAAGATCAGTCAGTGCCCCTTCCATATGACAAGCACACCTGTTCCTGCTAACTTGCCTCCCTGCACTGCCAGTGTCATAAGTCCTCATCTCCAGCCCCTTTGCCAGAACGTTCCACTAGAAGTTTTGTTCACCCTCCAGTCTCAGCCATGCGCCTCTACCCTACAGTTTTGCCAGTGCTTCTTGGTCCTGATGTATGGCCCCCTGTTATACCGTGGTGCTGGCCACGGGTGATGACCTGGTGAGGGGGCTGCGGGTGCTGGATCACCTGGGAGACAGTGATCATCGCTTGCTGGAATTCACCATCCAGCGTA
>JAGPOW010001603.1:1284716-1305739 GCA_030014935.1 Caiman crocodilus | reverse complement strand
CCGGTGCTCTTTCCTGCCAAGGCAGGGGGTCGGACTAGATGATCTGCCCAGGTCCCTTCCGACTCTAGACACTATGATACTATGATACTATGATACTAGCCCTGATCTTCCAACCTGCAGCCTCTGCTCTGCTAGTATGCATTAATTCTGGCCTGCAATTTCCTGCTGTCCCAGAGAATGGGCCCCTTAGGCTGATAGATCTCCACCCAAGATCACAGACTAGTACACTTACAGCCTGGCTCCCATCACAGCCTTCCTGATCCCTTCATTGCTGACTACAGCTGCTTCCCAGCTGTGCCAGTATATCACAGCAATAAGTTACAGGTCCCTGCTACATGTTCAAATTAAAGCTAGGGAGAAACCAGCTGTAGAGGGGATACACACTTTCAAGGACTAACTTTATAGCTGGTTGGCTCCTTTTATAGTCGTATACTCATATTTAATATGCAATTATTACTTTGAACATGTGGCTGATGTAAATGTATTGTGCAATTAACCAGTGACTTCTGTGTTAATTACTTTAAAGTGTGGCCAGTCTAAATTTATGGGTTTTGTTTGGTTTTTTTTACTAGTGACTTGCCTAATATAAGTAATATGTGACAGGGGCCATAGGTTCCTCTGCCATTGATGTCTACAGTGGCTTAACAACGATGGGGAGACTGGGATAACCACCTTGGGTGCTCAACAGGGGGTTGATGAAGAGACAACTGGCAGTGGCTGTGAGCCTGAATGGGCAAGTCTCCAGTGCTTTTGTGCTCTGTGCCATTCACATTAGCATGAACCAACCAGTTGCCATGATTTCTCCCTTCTCTCCTTTCTCTCATCCCAATGTGGGCATAGCTGTTCCTGCAACCCAGCCAGGGAGTGGTCAGGGAGCAGGGGACTTGGGAGAAGTCCTGCCACCGCTGCTGCTAGACTTGCAAAGCCAACCTGTCTGCACTTGACTGACACCAGGTTTTTCCAGCTCACAGCTTAAAGACCTGCCAGTGACTGCACTCATGCACTACAGTTGTGGCCTGAAAACTCTGCTGATGCATCCCAGGGACTGTGGATAGCCCTGAGAGCAACCTTCAGTACTACATTAAGCATGGCCCTTACTAGCCATCCTTCAGTTTGGGATAACTATTGAATCCCAGCCCAGAGGAGCTGTACTTGATCAGCAAAGGATGGGGTAAGGCCACACTTTCTCAACTCATGACAGAGCAAGTTTTATTTTCTATTACCCCCACACACAAACATAGAGCATATAGGAAAGAAACATGCACACACCAAATTGAGTCATTTCATCGACAGCAAGGACATAGCTGTGCAATTATGTATATAGCCACGAACAAACAAAAATCCAGCCACACACATACTGCACAGGACTTATTCCCTTCTGCTGTAAGAACATAAAAAGTGCAAAAGGCATAAAAGTTGATAAACGCACACATCCTTTTGCATGAAAAGATAGCATGTACATCTTCTAGTGCAGTTCTGGCTATTCACAGTGCAAACCTAGCTGTCTTAAATGATATGGAGCGAGCAATGGGCACATATACATGTTCATTAATGTGCAATATTTACTGTGGATTTAATTTAGCACTTGTATAATCAAGTACTAAATAAATGTGCAGTAATGTCAGTGAACACCTTTTTAGTAGTGCTACTGAGTGTAGCCTACTAATACTGAGCAGTAGTATATTAGCCCCATTTGTGCTGTGACACGCTACTGTGCAGCTTTATTTGGCTACTGTTCAGTTAGCATCTCATGTAGACATGCTGACTAGTAGGTTGTTATGCAAAATCTCCACATCCCTAAGGTAGTTGGAAAATACTCACACTTCCACATTTACTCTCAGCGTCAGAGTCAGAAGGATATTGGTGCTTTGTTTCCAAGAAGGGAGGGGGAAGTATTTATATTGCATCTACAAGTGATATCCTCAACATCTGAAAATACTTGTTTCCAGGGTCAAAACTTGCATGTATTTTTTTTTTTTGTGTTATTAGTGAGACAGAAAGGAAAAAAAAGGAAGATTATAAGTGAGAGGAATGTGATAGGAAAATAGATAAACCCACCAATGCCTCTCTGAAGGTATATTGATGCTTTTTTTCTCTTGAAAAATTGCCTCCTATTTGTTCTCTTAACATCAGCACTTTGCTCTTCAAGTTAGGCAGTCTTCTAAGGAAGAGCAAAGAATCCTGTCTTTCTCTCTGTCTATGCTTGAACAAAAAATTAATTCCCATATTTTTTGTATAGATAATGAGTTATTATTTTATTTTTTAATTTGGAGTGTGACGGGATTATGTGTGAATGGTAGGAGTATGTGCATGTATGTTTAAAAATATATTTAATGTATTCAAAGAAAATTTAACTTAGTGTATGAAGAAGACCTCAGGTAGAACAATATGTACAATTCTAGTTGCCAAACTTCAAGGGAAAAACCATCAAAGATACAAAGTGCTCTTGTGGTGAGCAGATGATTAGTCTAAAGAGTTTACTTTGTTTATAATCCTTGAATCAGAAAACCTGGAGTTTTTTGGTTGGTAAAGTGGAGGATTGCAAGTGAGAGGGGAGTGACAGAAAAAAAGGGAAAACTATTGATGGCTCACTGAAGGAATATTGCGGTGCTCTTGTTCCCCTTGACAAATTCCCTGACACTAGTTTTCTTAACATCAGCGGTTCACTTTTCCAGGAGGCAGTGCAGAATGCTATAAAGTGCAAGGAGTCTGCCTATACTAGGGATAATAATTTAATTCCCATATTTCCTTACGATGTATGGTGAGTACGTTGGGGATTTGTTGGCCTTGACAGCCCCAGTTTTGATATTGACAAGGTGCTCTACACCTCAGGTATTAGAATATTTACCCAGGACATGGGGTACCAATACTGAAATATCTCCTGTGCTTGAAAGAGCCAAAATTCACAACTTCTCAGAAAGTATTCAAACCAGCAAAGTTAGGAAACTGTAGCCTACTATTCATGGCATTGAACTTGTAGGTGTCTCCTCAACTTTGATACTCACTTTCAGGTCTGTTCCTACCCCCCACCCCCCACACCTTCCCCATCTAATCCCCAGGAAAAGCACTTTTTGGGGAAGAGGCCAAAATCAAGGGATTCCTTCTTCCAGGTCAGTCGTTTTCTCTTTTGTGTACAGTGCCACAGCTTCCACAGAAGTGTTGGGAATTCTGCTAGTCAAGGGAACTTGAAACTTTGGAGTTCATCTAGTTGTTACATTGCCAATGCTATCATTAGTAAACATAGTCATGGCTGGTTGAAGGTGAACTGTTTTTTTTTGAATGGTTTGTAATTTGGGAGATTTTCCTGTCACTTTCATTTTCTGCTTTGTTTATTTGCTTTCAATTGCCTGTGATTTTAGACCAAATAAAAAGCTACATTTATACCTTGAAAAATATCTAATTTCCCAAAAACTCCTAAATACTCAATAGGATTCTAAAGTACTGGTACTTAGGTATTCTAAAGTACTGGTGATGAGAATGTACATGCCAAATTAAGGTGTGATGGTAAAACATTTTGAGTGAATGGAAAAGGAACAATGCATGGTTCATTTGATGAATAATTTGTCTTGAGAATGTAAAAACCATATCTGGAAAATACTCATTATTTTAAGTTAAGTTACCAAAGGCAAGCATGTGGGTGATAATAGATTTGGAACTGATCTTGCATCCAGATGCATAGAAATAGGGCCCTGCAATTAGACTTAACTTTGGATTTTTACAGAAGCTGCCTCTGTAGATCCAGTTCAGTGATCTGGGCTTTTCAGTGTTGTTGTACTGTGAATATATATTCACATGAAACAACATTTACTATTCAACCAACCATTTTCCTGAATCCAAGAAGAATAACATCTGCTAAAGCTTAAGAAAAGAAAGGAGGGAAAGTCAACAAAATTAATGGAGTTGGAAAATGATGCTCTCTCCTCCTTTAGATATAGAGTACTTTTTATAATGTATTTCATTACACCTTAATGGAGCCGGTGGGTTACACGGATTTGATTTGGTGGGGAAAAAAGCAATGGGGTCAAACAGATGTCTGGATTAGGTTCAAAGAACCTGTATTCTTTATAAGCAAAGTCTGAGGTTCCTCTTGGCTTTGGTTGCTAAACACCAAACAATACAGAGATCGATTTTTTTTTAAAGAAAGTGCCTGCTCAGCAATATAGGAAACTCAGGATCCTTCAAAGCAGCAGTTTTCAACCTCCATCCCATGGAGCTGAATATTTGGTGCTGGGGGAAATTTTTTAGGATTAATGGCTTTTGCTTTCTGAGACTCCACAATTGATAACCCTGCTGCTGAATTTCTGGCTCTGTGGGGAGCCCAGTAAGCCACACGGTATTATCCCATGCTCTGGATTGTGCCAGCACACAGGGCCAGATTATCATGTGGGTTTGCTCCAGGGCTGGAACTACTGTGGTTTTGAATCTTGCATGTCTATCTTAGAAAGGGCCTCAGACACTGCTGTCTTAGGCCACTTGCATGCTAAGATGATACTATTGGACTCATGTTGGGAGTATGGCTGTAAAACTGCAGTAACTTAGTGCTTAACAAGGCCCACTAATGCCAGCCTTTGACACATCAGAGACATGGACATACATGTTGGTGTATTTAGGAAGCCATCTTACTAAGAACAACAACAATAATTGGGTGAGATCATTTTCATTTTTGTTTCTTGGCATTCTGTAATGTTTCTCCACCTGTAACCCATCGATCCAGCTGTAGACCGGGTAATTCAGGATTCATTGTAGACACATGCATTGTATACCTAGTGTCTCACAGAAGAGTTTTGTCTGATGGCTCCCAATATACAGAACAATGTGATCACTGTTTGGACAAGGTATTGACACCTACGTAGCTACAGCCTTTGACCTCATCTTTTCTCATGCAGATCGTCTTGGACTTGACAGTTTCTTATTTAATCAAAGGCAGTTCTCTAATGAATACACACCTATATGGCTAATGTTTTTTTTTAACTCATGCCGGGAAGTGGATCTTCCAACCTTTCTATGCAGGCAGACTCTTCTGGGTCAGGAGGCACTGAAAGGCCTGAATCTCTTGTTCAAAGACTTTTCACTGAGTGGGTTTGCCCACAAGCAGTAAATGGAGAACAGCTCCACTAACTGATTTGCTCTTCAGTCATGGACCCAGGGATCCTAAGCTCCTCAGTTCTCATTTAGGCATACTGCACCTCCATATTTCCTGTTCTAATGCATTTAAAGTGCATGTCCTTTGAAGCAGAGTGCTTCGTGCTGGGCACAGTGCACCTTGCAGCAGAAGAGGTATGTCCCTTCTCAGATAGCACAGGAAACAAGAAGTTTGTCCCTCTAAGGATGCCAAACTTAGGGCAAATGAAAACCATCCCCAGCAGAGACAACTTACTGGGAAGTTCCAGTAAGAAGCCAGGAAAACAAAGTGAGCCCTCAGGGAGCCCACAAAAATTCCAGCCTCCTGATTGGCTGGGTGGGTTCCTTTAAAAGAGAAGGTATACATGCAGGGGCAGAGAGGGAAGACAGAGCCCTGTGGGGCTGATCCACCCTTTAGGGATGGCTGGAGCTTATGAGGGGACCTCCAGCCCTGAGCAACCAAGCCGGGACTAGAGGATATGATAGGCTGATCCCCACAGAGGCACAGCCACCAGGAACCCACAAGCTGGTGTGGGGTGCAATTAAAGGCAAGACCAGAGGGAAATAGCCTGGGTCGCCTTAGGCATCTGCGAAAGGCTGGGATTCACTGGAGGGAAAGCAAGTATTGAGTGTCACACTGGAAAGCTGTGTGATAAGAAAAAACCTATGGGGCATGAGCAAAGGGGTAGGGAAAGGTCCAGAAGGGTTGGGAAGTGAGGTGGGTTTTGTGTTGCATTGTTATGTTTGCTTTTGAGTTAAGGTTTATAGCAGCGCAGGACACCACTGTGTGAGGATATCAGGAGCCAGAGTCATTTAGCTGATGAGCCAAAAGGCACGGTGTCTTCTGCTATCTGCAAGCCTGGTGAAAACCTGGGGGGATGTGCTGAGTCTAACAGAGCCCAAGCTGTGCTTCCTCTGCTGACCACTGAAAAGTTGCAAAAATCATTTTATTGTCACCCTGAGCATCAAAGTACTAAATCTTTTGTGTATGTAAAGTATTGTGTTATTAATGTGGAGTATAGTATTTTGGGGTCAAAATAGTAAATGTGTAAATGGTTATTTATTGTTAATTGGTAGCCCAAATTATTAGCTTAGTTATGTATTTTCCTTGTTGTTATTCGTAAATTCAAGTGCCTATAATTAGTGTGTGTGTGTGTGTGTGTGTGTGTGTGTGTGTGTGTGTGTGTGTGAGAGAGAGAGAGAGAGAGAGAGAGAGAGAGAGAGAGAGAGAGAGACAGTTTAAATCGTGTCTTTCACTAAAGGAAGGGAAGGCAGGATACTTTGCAGCTCTGCTGCTACCTACCATTCCTTTGGTGGACTGGGAGAAAGACCAAGGCCATTGGCATGCCAGGGATCTAAGAATGGCAGTGGGCTGCCCCTAGCATGGCAGACCAGGGTTACACTGTCATAAAGCCAAAAGCCTGATATTAGCACTGGGTCCAGCTCTAACTGAAGCTTGTCTCCTAGTTTTTTTTCAGCTGAAAGTCTGTGCAACCCAGGAGAGAACCAGAGCCAGGTCTTGTACAGATCCTGATCTCTATGATATACAGCTAGAACTTAGATCCTGAAGAAACTGGAATGAATCCTCCAGGTCTTGGACACTAGGGAAGCATTTTGAAATGGAAAAAATAATGTGGATATGTTTGTTGTTTTTCTAACTTAGCTGTGGTGAGGTGGGAATCTGTTCTTTAGATAGTTAGAGATTTCAAATACTCTATGTAACTACGAATATATCACCTTATAAATATGTCTCTCTGTGTTTCCTTCCATCTCATGGAAATTCCTTTCACAGCCATTGTGATAATTTCTCTTCTTACAGGTCACTACTTAAGAATGGAAAACCAAACCACTGTGACTGAGTTTATACTTTTGGGACTTTCCAATGATCCGCAAGTCCAGATTTTACTGTTCTGCATGTTTTTGGTGATATACTTAACCACCCTGGTGGGGAATACAGTCATCATGCTGGTGATAAAAGCTGATACTCACCTTCATACCCCCATGTATTCCTTCCTATTTCATCTCTCCTTTATTGACATCTGCTATTCATCAGCCATTGTCCCTAAGATGCTGGTGAATTTACTAGCTACACACAAAACTATTTCTGTCAATTCTTGCTTCACCCAGATGTTCTTCATCTTTCTTTAAGCTAGTTGTGAAAGTTTAATCCTTTCAGCAATGGTTTATGACCGTTATGCTGCCATATGTGATCCCTTACATTATGTGAGGACCATGAACAAAAGACTGTGTAGGCAGCTGGTGGGTGGTTCCTGGGCAATAAGTCTTATGCAGTCACTGCTCAACATGGTTCCTTTATTAAAGTTGCACTTCTTTGGACCCAATGAAATTGGCATTTTAGCTGTGAACTTCCCCCACTGCTAACACTGTCCTGCACTGAGACACTTGCCCACAAAATAGCTCTTATTTCTTCTATGCTGATCATTGGTTCAGGCACTTTCTTCCTCATGTTTGTTTCTTACATCCATATCATCTCCAGCATCCTAAGGATACGCTCTACGGAGGAGAAAAACCTTCACAACCTGCAGCTCCCACCTCATTGTGGTGACTTTACTGTATGTAACAGGCTTTGTCCAGCATACAAAATCCATCCATGTTTCTTCACTAGTTCTAGATCAAGTTTTTTCTATCCAGTACAGTATCTAACCCCCATGTTAAACCCCATCATCTACAGTCTGAAAAGCAAGAAGTAAGAATAGCTCTGGGCAAAATCTTACAACTATTTAGTTTTCAAAGGATTTAACCTTATTCCATAATTTGCAGTTCTTTTACAACATTAACTAAATATAATTTAAAACAGAGTATTATTGAATGTAGACATTTTGCATGTGAAGAATGCATGTACCTGGGTGATACTGAAACACAACTGTCAATAAACATTTTCATAAATGTGAAAAGAGTTTGGAAGTGTCTTTGGATTTTAAAATTTCCAGCAAAAAAAATCACCACTGAGTTTTTGTCTAGACTTTGAAAGCAGGTTGTGTTGAGGCCAAGTTAAGCTATGACAGCTTTGCCAAAAATGATCTTGAATTTTTGCTCATAATATCGGTTGAACCTAGGTTGACCGTGCTCAGGATAAGAGAAGAAAATATTTTAACACGTGTGTCCTTTCTAAAAAGTTGCTTAGGAATTTAGAAGCTGAAATGATATTGGCTTTAAATCAGTCCTAAATGTCCTTGATGACTTAGGACTGTGTACTTGCATATGAAGTGTACTTGCATATCCTATGAGGATGAGATTTCCATAAATGAACCAGGTGACAGGAAGGTAGCAGAGACTAGAGAAGGAAAGCACCAAATGGGGGCCTGAGGGTGGCATAAAGCTCATGGGTAGCTTTCCTTACATTATTCAGTAAGGTGCAGCTATCTCCATCTTGAGGTTCACAGTTCCACCACCACTGATCCCTTCTGCTGAGAAACCTGGACTGAGATGATAACCAAAGTATTGGGAGAGGCCTAAAAGTGGCTAGGACTTCTGGGGTTTCTTTTCTCTCAGGGAAGTGCATTTGTTATCAATATTTTAGTCTTTCCCATTTTCTGGTATTGCTTCAGTCCCTTCTATCTATCCTAAAAGACCCTGGCTGCACTCAAGAGGAAGGTTCTAGAGTTCTTTTCCCCAGAAATTCATGGAATTGTTTCAAGAGTCTTGAACCTCCCTTTGAAGGGGGGAGAGCAGATATTAATCTGCATGTGCATTTTGGTCCACGCCTTCTACCCCAGACCCTGCAGAGGCACTCCTACTATGCTTGTGGTTGAAGTGAAGTGTCTGGTTGTAAGTAATTTCCTATGACACCTGGAGACTTTAATATGACTGGTAGCTGTTTTACAATGAGCACACTTGGATATCCTTTGCAGCAACAAGATCTCCTGCAACCACTGAAAGTGATCACCAACTTGTGATGTTTCTGCTTTCTGAACTTGACATGAACTTACTGAAGCTGAAAGTCCTCTCACTGTACTTGTGGATGCTTCTGGCAGTTATCAGCATAATTCAAGACTTCCTGACTTAAAATCAGGAAAACTGTGTAGAGTTCCCAACTCTTGACTGGTCATAGGATAGGGGCCTTGGACCTCCAACAATCACCTATCTTGAATAAGTCTGCCCACTTCTATATTTAATCCTTCCTCAGTTTATCATTGAGCCCTTGCCTCACAAAGTTCTCTGGATCATTCCTACACACCAGTACCATGACTGGCCACCATCCAACCAACATGCACTAAATGTTTCCCATAACATTGTCTTCCTGACCCTTGTGCCTGAATCTAACACAAAATGACAAGACCTCTTACTACTTGAGGAGGGAAATCAGCCCCATTGGGCTACCATCCACTCATCCTTTACCCCACAACATAGCATGATAAGCAACACAACACTTGCCCCTTCTGCTGTGAGAGGAAGACTGTTACACACCAGACATTATTCAGTACATCATAGAATCATAAAAAAGTAGTGCTATAAGGGTCTTTATAAGTTTATCTAGTCCAGTCTCCTACTCCAGTCAGGATTAGCTCTGACTAAACTATCCCAGCCAAGTGCCTGTCTAACCTACTTTTGACAGCTTTTAGGCATAGAGACTCCACATCTTCGCTAGGTAGCCTTTTCCAATGTCTGAACTCTAGGGGTGGGCAAAGGGGGCTGTATTTGATTTATATTCCACCTGATTTGGGGGGGCAGTGATTCGATTCACAGATTTGGATCACTTTCCCAATTCATTTTGGCCAAATCCAAATTTGAAGATTCAATTCTGATTCAGAGAATCAGTGATTTAGCCATAGACACAGCTTTGTATGGTTTTTTTCTACATACCTCAAGGTACCAGGCACAGCTCATGAATGCTGAGATAGTGGGGTGGATGGAGCATCCCACAGGAGCATGGTGGAGGAGGGGGCTGCATGCTCAGCAGTGGACCTGGTCCAGTCCACTGCTGTATCTGCCTTTGAGTGCAGCCTCCCCTCCCCCCCCGGCTGCAGGGGGACCCCGGGTACCCCCCCCCCCGCCAGACCCAAAAAGCACCAGTTGCCAAGACGGGGGGGAGGAGGACTGTACTCAGAGTCAAGCGTGCTAGGAAGCCGCCCCTGCACTCCTGTGGGATGCTTCACTCACCTCACCATCTCATGAGCCACCTGGTACTTTGAGATATGTAGAAAAAACATAAAGTTGTGTCTATGTCTGAATCATCAAAAACTCTGAATCTCTCTGAATCAAGCTGGAAGCTTTCAATTCAATTCAGAGAGATCAGCACATCTCCTGATTTGATTCAGAGATTTGGCCACCAAATCAAGCTCTTCCAGAACAAATCAGCACCTAAAGCTTCACACAGCCCTACTGAACACATCCAACAAGGATTCTTCTTTACTCCCTAGATGCTTTAAGGGAAAAGTAGGTTTTGTCAGAGGCAGTGTCTGTACCCTTTAATTTCTAACCTTCGGCCCCTTCCATGTTTTAGCTCTTATTGCTCCAAATTTCCTATTCTTATCCTGAGCTTGTGGCCTTCTCTTCCTGTTAACGCAGTTTTAGCTTTGGAGACACCTAATCTCTCCTCTGTCCCTCCTCCACATCATCTCATTTCAAAGTTACATATTCTAGTCTAGATGTGTGCATCCTCTTACTATTTAATGAGACTACAATTCCACTTTCATATTCCAGTTACAGCTACAAAATATAAGCAGAAAACCTAGCTGCCAAACCCAGTTGAGTAAGATTGCCTGCCTGGGCAAGATACATAGAATATACATGTTTACATGTCTAAATGAAGTGACCATACAGGTTAATTGGAGTCTGAACTATGGTGCCTAGTTCTGTGTGGATCAAAGTGATGTGGTTAAGGCCATTCAAAAAAACAGTGGCAAAGCATGTTTCCAGCAAAAAAAAAAAAAAAAAGAAATCTCAGGTGAGCACCGTAATTATCAGATTGTCTCTCCTTCCATAGGCGATGTGTAGGGGGTATATGGGGGTATATGTCACCCTCCCCAAAATTGGCCCTTGCCAGCTGGGGAGTGGGGAGTGTTGCCCCGTGCCTCCCCAATCAGGCACTGGAGGACCCCCCTCTGCCAGCCAGTGATTGACCACTGGTGCCCCTCCCTCCCCCCAGAGCCAGGAGGCACCAGTCACCCATGCCTCCTCCTGAGCTTAGTGGTGATTTAAGAAAATTCTGAAAAGTGGACTTTTCATTATAAATTAAGGGTAGCATTCTGTTCTTCCCTGGTCATTTAAATAATCATCTTTTAGTCATCTACATAGGACATTTTGGGCATATATGGGCAGCTAGCCAGTGTAAACCCAGACAGGTAATTTAGGACTGTAGATGGCTACACCCATATTCTGGCAACAAAGTGACAGTGTAAGTTGGGGAAGATCTTCTCATGACTTTTCCCCTATAGCTGAATAGCTGCTTTCCTGGGAAGCCAGAGACCCTTGTTTTAGTCCCCCTTCTCTCACAGTAGATTTGAACCTCCATCTCTCTGACACCCCATGTGAAATAAGAGCCCAGACCAGAACCTAGAATCCTCTCTCATCCTGGGCAGAAGCCATTTCATTTACATCAAATCAAGGTATCTCAGTGAAGCTGAAGTATATCCTGAAGGTAGGGTATTTTGATGACAAACTTAATAATTAATCAAATTTGTCTATTCAATATGCATTATTGCACCAAACACTTCTACTAGTAAAACTGTATAGATCACAGAATATATTTATTCAGTGATTTAGGAATAACCCTGTCCTTCCAGAAGGGGACTCAAGAAACGTAGGAGATGAAATTCTCTTGACTTAAAATTCATTGTAACCACCACAGTCCTCATGTCCTTGATGAATCCTACAATACTTCATATTCTATCATGTTGGGATTTTTGCCAATGAACAAGATGACTTGCAGGTAGCACATGCTAGGGTACGTAGAAGCCATCTGTAGCAGGTTGAGAGCAAAAGCCATGGCAGGACTTCCTAGTGTACATCCAGCTTTTGCTTCCTTGAGTCCTACGGCCTTTCTCCTTATCTCACCTGCCAATCCTTTGATGTTACTTTTGGAGCAATATATGTTGGGATACTGCACAAGACCCCCGGTGAACCTCTTCTTTAGTGCCAAGCCTCGATCACTTTTTGTAAGGATGTCCCAATATTAATTCCTTAAAGACTGTGTCTGAGGCCCCCCAAGCTCCGTGACAGCCACTCCCATGCCTGAGAGGTACTAGAGTCTGTTCCACTTTCTCTTGTTAGGGCATTGGCCTCCCAGGCATCCATCCTTCTGCTTTTACTGGTCCCTTTGCTTAGCCTCACTGCACTGGGACTTATTTAATTGGGTGCCAGCCCTTCCCTTGACCATCCCAACTTTGAGTTCTGGCCCCAGTCTTGCACTCTAGGGCAGTAGGCCCTTGATTACTAGTCTCTCTCTCTATTTTAGGCTTTTTCTCTGTATGGGGCATACTTCCCACCCTGCTCTGGGCACAGAATTTTGCCTTACTCTTGGGAATGCTGGGATCTACTTGTAACTCAAATAATTAGTTATAAAACAAACAGAATGAGAGGCTCAGATCTTAATTCAACACACCCCATGCAGGGCAAGCTAGAATAACAGAAAGTAAATTGTCTTCTTTACAATGGCAGCCCCACTTGGGCAACCATGGAAATGTGAAAAACAGAACCAAAACTTTAACCCAAACAACATCTTCCTCATTCAGAGTGAACAATCCCTCAGGCCCTTACCTAACCCAAGTGTTTCACAATGCTTCTGCAGATCCTGTCTATTGCCTGAGTTCCCTGGTAATTACTCCCTCTGTCAGGGGTTCATCTCCCAGTGAAATTTCCTTCAGTCACTGCTCTTTTCACACTGCTTTCTTGCCCAGCAATGTCCCACTATCATGCTCATGTTCTTCCAGAGCCGCTTTGTTTATCACCTGTATCTGGTGACTCACTGGCCCCTCAGTGTTAGATATCTTTCTTTGGAGTTGATCTGCTGCCCTTCCCTGCAGAGACTGCCTAAGTTCAGGCTTGCAGTCCTTACTTTGACAGCTGCTTTACTTTCACAGTGGCCATTCTGGAGAATCTTAGAATCATAGAAAATTAGGGCTGGAAGGGACCCGTTGAGTCAAGAGATCATCTAGTCCAACCAGCTGCTCAAAGGACCACAGAAAGTTTTGTCTAGCCTGGTCTTAAAAGCCTCCAAGGATGCAGATTTCACAACCTGTCTCGTTAATCTGTTCTAGTGCTTTACTAGTCTCTTAGTGAGAACGATTTCCATAATATCTAATCTAAATTTCCCTTGTTGCAATTTAAGACCATTGCTCCTTGTTCTGTCATCTACTACCACTGAGAAAAGTCCAGCTCCATCCTCTATGGAACCCCCTTCAGGGAGTCCCAGTTCCCTCAGCTTCTCTTCAGAAGTCACATGCCCTAACCCCGTAACCATTTTCATTGCTCTGCCCTGGACTCTCTCCAATTTATCCACACCATTCCTGTAGTGGGGGCCCTACAACTGGGCAAAGGATTTCAGATGCAATCTCACCAGTGCCAAATAGTGGGAAAGAATCACTTCCCTTGATTTCCTGTCAATACTTCAACTAATGCAACTAGTATGCCATTAGCCTTCTTCACAGAAAGAACACACTGTTGTTTCATGTTTGGGTTTTGTCTACTGTAAACCCAGGTCCTTTTTCACATAGCTGCTGCTTAGTGAATTGGTCCTCAAAATGTACTGATACCTGGAATTATTCTGTCCAAAGTGCAGCACTTTGCACTTGTTTGTTTTGAATTTGTCAAGGTCTCGCTGAATCCTAGCCCTCCCCTCCCTTCCATTGTACCTGTTACTCCCCCAGCTTGGTGTCATTTGCAGACTTCTTGAGGGTGTGCTCCATCCCACAGTCCAAGTCACTGATGAAGATACTGAACCAAACTGACCCCCCACTGACCCCTGGGGCACTCCACTTGACAATGACTGCCAACTACACATAGAGCTGTTGATTACAATCCTCTGAGACCAAGAAGCCACCCAGAGTTCTAAATGATTTACAGTCCATCCATCTAATATGTATCTCTTTAGCTTGCCTGAGAGAATCTTGTGGGAGACCATAAAAAAAAAGTTTGCTAAAGTCAAGGTGTATCACATTGACTATTCTTCCTGCATCCACAGAGCCAGTCATCTCATCATAGAAGGAAATCAGCTTGGACAGGCATGGGCAGGAAATCAGGTATGACTTGTCCTTGATGAATACATGCTAGTTGTTCCTAATCACCTTATTTTTGTTCAAATGCTTAGAGTTAAATCCTTGTTGAATGTTTTTTGCGGGGGTTTAATTCAGTTTTAACAACTTAAGACAGTTATTAAATGACAATGTCATTGGTGGCAAAGACATAAAGAGAAAAACAGCCTGGAGTGCTAAAATAATAGGTTATGGATTACTTAGAGAAATGAGATGCTTGTAAGTTGGCAGGCACAGATGAAATATACCCTAAGATACTGAAGGAATTGATTTAGGTCATTTCAGAACTGTTCACTAGACTCTTTGAGAGCTTCTAGAGGTTGGCTTCTAAATGGCTGAAAAAGAGAAAATATAGTGCCCATATTTAAGAAGGGAAATAAGGGCAATCTGGGGAATTACAAAACTGTCAGTCCTACCTTAATACTTGGAAATATAGAGCAGGTCCTCAAGAAACCTACTGTGAAGCACTGACAGGAGAACAAGCTTAACTTATCAGGAAGAGCCAGAATGGACTCACCACACAAGTCATCCATGACCAGCCTGATTTCCCTATCTGAGGTGACAGGCTCTGTGGATAGGGGTAAGTGGTGGATGCGGCACACCTTGACTTTAGCAAGGGATTCAAAAGTGATGCAGTAAGTGGGGACCTGCCACCACTGTTTCCAGTTGACCTGGGGGCAGAGGAAACCCCAAACCTGTTCTGAGCCATTTCAGTGAGTGGTTGCATGGGATGGGGGATTTTTCCAGGGTCAGTGGTGGTAGCTAAGTGTCCCCCTCCAGGTGTTCTTTCTCTCTTCTTAGTGCTCCCTTGTCAGTGAAGCCAAAAATAGAGGTTCCTAAGAGTAAGACCATAAGGGGACCAATCTACTGAGAGCTATCAAAGCATAGCTTTGTGGAATGCTCCATATGCCTCAGCATTGCAGCATTCATGAGCTGTGCCTGCTACATCAAGGTAGATAGAAAGAAAAAAAAAAACCTTTTGAAGCTGTGTCTGTTTCCGAATTACTGATTCTCTGAATCAGCATTGAATCTTCAGATTTGGATTTGGCTGAATCAAATCAGGGACAGTGATCCAAATCAACAAATTGAATCACTGTCCCTGATTTGGGCCAAATCCAAATTGAATAACACCCACTTTGCAGACCCCTATAGGCCACCTACTTTTCTCCCACAGTGCGCAGGAAGCTCAAGCTATGGATGGTCTCAGCTCTGAGCACTGGCATGCCAGCTGCACTCCCCCACACACCTCATACCACTTTGCCTGCCAGGGCAGGGGAAAGTAGCAGAAGCTGAAGGATACAGGTAGAGCCTGTAGACCCTCTGCATCAGCCTCAGGTGTGACATACAGAGTGGCAGAAAGATGGAAACTGGTTGTTTAGGTGTTAACAACCAAGACTGGTTAATAACTTGCCAAAGATGGTTTAAACAGGGATAATCCTACTCCAAATAGGGTGTTGAACTAATTAATCTCTGAGGTCTCTTTCATCCCTCCTTTTCTATAATTCTATGATAACTATATGAATAGAGATGATTCCTTTTCTTTCCTCTGGAAGTTAAAACCACAATGTACTTCAACAATAAAAAAAGAACAAATAACAACCCTTAGGAGTTCCAAACAGAGCCTCTAAGGCTATGTAAGTCCAGGCATTGACTTTGTTAAGTTGTAAAAAATGTTATTGTGCTACAAAAGCTGAGGGAACAGATGTCATAGTACTTTGTTGCACCACAAGTGCTTACATTCTGTGGCAATTAGTAACAATTAGTGCTGCCTTTTTAAGACTAATTTCTGTTCAGGTATGATGTTCATGTATGATGGCATGTTCACTCATGTTGGGGATGACAGTGTGTCATCTGGACCATTCCCAGTCACCAATGGAGTCAAGCGGGCCTGTATGTTGACCCCAACTCTCTTCAGTATAATGTCCTTTGCCATGCTTACAGATGCTTTTTGTGACTGTGACACTGGGATTCACATCAGTTACCAGACTGATGGCAAACTCTTCAATTTGAGGAGACTACAGGTGAAGACAAAGCTACAGGAAATGACTGTTCATGATCTTCTGTTTCCTGATGACTGTTCCCTGAATGCCAAATCTGAGTCTGATATGCAACAGAGTATGCACCATTTCTGACCACTTTGGCTTTACAATCAACATTAAGAAAAGACAAGTGATGCACCAGCTCATACCAGGAAAGTCTTACCTGGAGCCTACCATTACAGTGAATGGCCAAACCCTCCAGGCAGTGGACACATTCACCTGTCTAAGCAGTATGCTCTCATGTACAGTTCACATTGATGATGAAACCAATGTCATGATTTCTGAAGTAAGTGTGGCCTTCAGCAAACTATGTGCAAATGTGTGGGAGCACAGAGACATCAACCAGCAAACAAAATTGAAGGTCTACAAAACCAGTGTGTCGCCAATCCTAATGTATTCATGCAGAACCTGGACAGTGTACAGGGGCCATGCTATTAAAGCTGAACCACTTTCACATGGGCTGTCTGAGGAAACTGATGAGGATAAGCTGGCAAGACAAGGTCCCAGACACTGAGGTTTTCACATGGGCAGACATTTCAAGCATCCACCCTCTGTTAATGAAATCACAGATGAGGTGAGCAGGCTATAGCACCAGAATGTCAGATGAGTGACTGCCAAAGAAGACAATTTATGGTGCTGAGCAAAAGTGCTTTCAGGGAGGTCAGAAGAAATGCTTCAAGGAGTCCCTTAAGTTATCCTTGAAACATTTCAACATTGACCTGAAGTCCTGGAAAGCCTTGATCCCTGATTCGATTAGGTGGAGATTCAGCATGATTCGGTGGCCACATTTCCAAATCTGAATTGAATCAGGAGACCCTTTAATCTCTCCAAATTGAATCGGAACACTTTGAATCTATTTGGAGAGATTTGGAAGATTTGACTATTCAGACATAGACACAGCTTTAAATGTTTTTTTCTGCATACCTAAAGGTACCAGGAAGCTCATGAATGCTGAGATGCTGGGTCGGATGGAGTATCTCACAGGAGCATGGGGAGGTCCCCAGCATGCTCAGCAGCAGACCCAGAAGTGAACCAAAAGCGTTTCCAGTCTAGTTCTGGGTCTGCCAAGGGGTGTGTGTGCGGGTCCCCAATGTGCTCAGCAGCAGACCCAGAAGAGGACCAGAAGCATGTCCAGTCCACTTCTGAGTCTGAGAGTGAGCATGCACAGGGACCCTGTGCCCCCACCCCTCAGCTCAGCGACTGGTGCTTCTGGGTCTGGGGAGGCACCCGGGGTCCCCCCATGGCTGATCATCAAGCAAGGATGGTGAGGGGTGTAGGGGGCAGCACACTCAGTGGTGGACCCAGAAAAGGACTGGAAGTACTTCTGGCCCACTTGTGGGTTCACTGCTGAGCACGCGGGGATGGGTTTACGCTCCTATGGGACGCTCCGTCCACTGCACCATCGCAACATTCACAAGCCACACCTGGTACCTCAAGGTATGTAGAAAATGTATTTAAAGTTGTGTCTATGGCTGAATCACTGATTCTCTGAATAAGCATTGAATCTTCAGATTAGGATTCAGCTGAATCAAATCAGAGACAGTGACCCAAGTCAGCGAATTGAACACTGTCCCTGATTCAGGCCTAATCCAAATTGAATATAGTCCATTTTGGGCACCCCTACTGGAAAGCATGTTGGAAAGTTGCCTTTGTGGCTTATGTATGCTAAACTATCCATGTCCCCCCTAGAGTAAATAAAGCCCATGCAGGAAAACTGGCTTTGATCCCCTGCAGAAGCAACTCAGTGCCAATGCTTTATAGATCCTGTGGCAATCTTCCCGGACATCTGGTCTCAGTAAGGGATTTCCCATGTCAAAACAATTGGCAATGGAACAGGGGCTTTCAGGGGATCCCAACTTCCAGATGGGAATATGTATCTATTCTCCATGTTCATGGGTAGCTTCATATTAGTGCTTTGTGATGCATCCATCTCATCATAGACTGTTTGAATTTATGTGACTGCTGCTTGTTGTTCCAGGTCCTCCACACTGTTGGCTTAGAAATGGTATTTGAAGGTTTGTTTTTGGGAATTGATTTATAAGTATGTGTATATGCATTAGAATAGTTTAGGATGGGCATCAGGGTTCAATGGATTTCTAAGAGCCTGGGTCACACATCACACAATGTAACATAGTCTTGGAAGCAGATAGGCTTTCTAACACAACCAGGCCAACAAGAACAATAGTTTGGAAAACAGAAGGGGACAAATGTACTACACTGCCCATAACATGAGATAAGGTGGCACCAGCTTGCAAAGCCTAAGAGGCCTAGCATTCCTATTTTGGGAAGAATATACATGTGATGGTCTTGGAATTTGTTAATGACACAGGATGTGGACAGTGTGATGCACTCAGGGAGACACCAACCAGTGATCACCATGGATAAAGAGCCATTAGGAGTTATTAGGAGGGAAGAAGAATACAAAAGCAGAGACTTGAAAAAAAAATAAAGGTCTTCTACCCCAGGTCCCTCCTCCTCCTCCACGTCCTCCTCCCTGAGAAGTTCTCCATCCCTGTCCCCATCCCCTGGGAAGGGTCTCTGAGGATAGTATGGAGAGAGGGCATACCATCATCCCATCTCATCCACCCCACTGGAGGGTAGGTGTGGGCCTCGGCATCCCACCTCCAGACTGCTGACATGCTGGTATCTGACACTTAAGAGAGAGCCTCAGAGTAAAGACTGCATCCTGGCTGAATGTACTTTGACTCTGAGGACAGCCTTAGGATTTGGCATATATATAGAATTGCTTAATTGTTGTATTGCTTCTTTTCTGTTATTACTGAGTATCAACAGATTTGACTATTATCAACTGGAATGGTCATGGTTTTCTGAGAGTGGGTGTACCCCATCACTTTGGAACAAGGCCTCTGGGTCCTAAATCCAGAGCCAACACAGACTATCCACCTCTACCTGACACCATTTGTGTTTCTGACCCTGAAACAGAAGCTTGAAGACAGCAGGTGCTCAGAAAGGTGAAACCTTCCCTTAGTTCTTGCTCCATAGGCATGTAGCTTCCTGAGACAAAAGGCACACAGAAAAGCCTGAGGACTTTTCTCGCAAGTGCCTCCTGCTGCCAGGACATAATACATCAGAGAATAGACAGGGTGAAGAAAAGCACGGCCAGCTATGACAATAGCTGCATTGTGAAGAGGAAATAAAAGCAATGCTCTCTGAGAGTCTGGACAAAAAGAAATGGTAACGGTCTCTTATGTGCTTCCATAGCTTCATAGTTGGTAGGGTCAGAGGGACTTGAGTACATCATCAAGTCCAATCCCCTGCTACGGCTGGAAAGAGTACTGGGGGTCAAATAACCCCAGCAAGGTGTTCATCTAGCCTCCTCTTAAAGACCCCCAGGATAGGTTTCCAGCACCACATCTCTTGGAAGTTGGTTTCAGATCCTAGATGCCCTGACAGTGAAGCAGCACCTCCTGATATCTAGTCTAAATCTACCCTGTGCCAGCTTGTGACCGTTATTGTTGTCACTCCTGGGAGTACTCGAGGGAACAGGGACTCCCCCAGTGCCTGCTGGTCTCTTCTGACTAGTTTGTAAATGGCCACTAGATCCCCCCTCAGCCTTATCTTGTGGAGGCTGAAAAGGTTCAGGTCCCTTAGCCTCACCTTGTAGGGCCTGCACTGCTGCCCCCTGATCATGCGAGTGGCCCTCCACTGGACCCTCTACATGCTGTCCACATCCCTCCTGTAGTGCTGCGCCCAGAACTGGATGCAGTAATCCAACTGCAGCCTGACCAGTGTCGCATAGAGGGGGAGGATCACCTCCTTGGACCTGCTTGAGATGCATCTGTGGATACATGACAAGGTGTGGTTGGCCTTCCTGACCGCATCCTCACACGGTCGGCTTATGTTCATTTTGTCATCAGTAATGACTCCAATATCCTTTTCTGCCTCTGCACTGATGAGAAGGGAGTTCCCCAGCCTGTAGGTATGCTGCTGGTTCTTCTTCCCCAAGTGTGGCACCTTGCACTTGTCAGTGTTGAAACTCATCCTGTTCTCATCTGCCCACCCCTATAACCTGTCTAGGTCTGATTTAAGCCTATTCCTCCCTTCTAGTGTGCCCACTTCTCCCCACATCTTAGTGTCGTTTGCATATTTGAACAGGGTGCTTTTAACCCCTTTTTTACCCATCGTCCAAGTCGGTGATGAAGATGTTGAATAGTGCAGGCCCTTGCTGCTCTTCCAGTGAAGTCCAAGTGTGATACCAGTGCTTCTTTCATGAAAATTACCAGTCACCCAGTGGTAGGAATCCCAGAATAGAAGGCTCTGCTGTTGCCATTCACATGTCTTCAAAATCTTCTACGGGACCATGGCCAAGAGGCATAGTGGGATGTCTGGTCATTAGCCATGTAGTTGTGCAGCATTACAGCAGCAGTGTCACCAGGGCATTATGAATCACTGCAGCTGGCAAAGACCTGTACATTTGTACAATACTGGGAAATCAAATCTGAAGCATGTTGACTGCTTGTCTGTTCTAACCTTCAGGCATGGACTCTGCCTCTGCTGGTGGAGTTGGCCAATAAATGCTTGCTCTTAGAAAATTGGAGAAAGTGGACAAACACCATTGGGCAAGGGGTTTTATAATATTTCCCCCTGCCAATTACCTACAGAGAAATCAATAGTCAAACTCAGTCAAAAC